>LQNK01000523.1:1856819-1889421 GCA_001586405.1 Phoebis sennae
TCAATCAGGCGACTATTCCTAACGTCAACCATGAGATTGTAATAGCACAAAAAATCGACACCTATTATCGGCTTTGTGACATCCGCGACTATAAACTGCCACGTAAACTCGCGACGCAGGCCTAAATTTAATACCAAATATGCATAGCCGTAAGTATGTATAATTGTTCCATTAGCGGCGCACAGTTCGTATCTAGTTTTTTCACGCTGCTGGCCCTTTAGTAGACACCTAGGGTGACCCCGCTGAAAGAGAGCATGACGGAGCGGTTTTCAGACGCCGAAGCGGGCGCTTCGAGCAGTGGCGCCGAGCTATTTAAGGTTGGTGTGCGAGTGCCACCGTTTTACCCAATCATCACGTCGGGGTCACCAGTGAAGCGGAGGAGCCGTGGGTTGGTGCAATGAACGTCAATTCGATTACAATTAATACTGTAATATAGTCATTAAATAATTATAATTAATATTGCAATTACAAATTACTTTTTCCAAAAACTGACTTAACAGAATCGTTGCTATGTTACGACGCGCATGCGAGGTAGGGCTGCGCAGTCTGCCCTAAACCTCGCAAACGCGTCGCTATATAAAATTAATGAATACATACGTGTCTGTTACGCTACAATACTATCAATAATTATGTTTTTAAAAACACGGTGTTTGTTATACAGGCCACCATTGAATATATAAATCACTTTTTGAATGTTAAATATGTTTGTCTCTTAAAATAAACTAATGGCTAATATACATATTCAAGTAATTAAATATTAAAGATGATATCAGATTTCAAAATCTCTGCTTATCTGTTAAGGAAGGACTGATGGTTGATGACACATAACCTCATGTCTATTTAAAATGTACTTGACTTGGTTATCTTTAACGACTAAAAATATATATTTAGTAATATTTATGCATAATTGATCCTTATTGCGGAAAACCACGAATTAGAGAATTCAAATTTCTTAAAACGTCGTTATTTATTATTACCTTTTATAACCGACTTTCAAAAATAAAATAAAAGTTATTTTTTGCTTTATAGTGTGAGTATTCAGGCCTATATTTTGGCAAAAAGTTATTATAATACATATAAGCCTAAGTAAGTGTAAATCGAAGTATATTATTTGTTAAGTTACATGGTACAACGACCGGTGTAACGGGATTTAATTTAGTAAATTGTTGTTTTATTGATATGGTAAACTAAAATAAAATGACATTAGGTGTGTTCTTCTATAGGGTTTGTTGTGAAATAATAGATAACCTCTAAGAATTATATTACTTATTTAAAAACATGGTAATTTCATTAAAATTGATATCTCAGGAGATTAACTATGCAATAGTTACAGCAATTAGAATGTCAAAACTGAATTGCACATACTCAGTAGTCAATCACTATAAAAAACAGAGCAAAAATATGTCAGACAGTTAGTTAGATAGTTGTTTGGGTTGATGTCCGCAACTCGACGGCTTACGCGCCTATTTTGCGTGTGGATGTCAGACAGTATAACAGCATGAATTACCTATATACCACTATACACCGTATACTAAGTCTATAATATGTTATCGGCAAAACCCGATTACAGGATAAAGTAGTTTTGCCGAGGCTGAACTAGTTTATCCTAAACCCAATAGGATAATTGCAATTGCAAAATTTATTTTTACAAGATCATTAGTGTCGCATCGTTAATGTCTAGCAATTATGTCGCAATTTGTGTCACAGTCTAACTGTACCTTAGCACAAACTAAACATTTGTATTACCTTTTGAACTTTCTTCCCGTGATCTCTCAGCAAAGTCAGCCCATTGCCAATGCGGTCCATGATATGGTTCGGGACTGCAAGCGCCATGGGCGAGAAAGGGTCCATCACCAGGCCGTCCGGTATCGGAATTGACCTAGAAAAAAAGTTTTAGTACAAACAATTTAAGATTGACCGAAAGTAATAATAAACTAACATATCTTATCATTGTTCCGCTTCACGAGATAAAATGATATCTAAACCCAACGGATTCTAGATTATTAGACAATAGCTGTCCCTCGCGTTTTGACTTGCGGGTGTTTCCCGAGTCCGTGGAAATTCCAAGATTAAGAGTATCCCATGTACTTTCTCGGGATTTTTCAACCTATGTTTGTACAAAATTTCACCTAAATCAGTTCAGTGGTTAAAACGTGATCAAGCGACATACAGAGTTCCTTTCGCATTTGTAATACATATTAGTAAGGATAGTGATAAAGTAGATAAGGATTTTTCTCTCAATTTGCTTAAAATACAACTTACATTCATTCTGCCGAACAAGGAACCAGTGTATTTGATCGAGGTTCAAGGCAATACAAGATTTATTTCGAATACCCATATAATAAATTAACAAAACAGGTTTTTTTACACACAAGGTAGATAAGTGCACCTTTATATTACTAAAATCATTTCCTAATTACCTATTATAATGTAATTATAGTTTCATAAAGATTTCGTTGCGTGTCAAACGTAATGAGCTAATTTGTATTTCATTAGGCTTTAGGCTAAGGGTGAGGGTTGTCTGTGATAAAATAATTATAAGGACCACTATGCCTAAGGATGAATGGGTTGCACGTTAAAGGTCATTTTGTAATCTCTCCTACGCTTCTAAATTACCCTTTCTTTTCAGTACTAATGGAACTATTACTAATAGAATTAATAACCCAAACCTAAAGACATTTGACGGAGTGGGAGTGATTTATGGCATCCCCAGATGTGACGTCCCCATCACACTGAAAAAGGCCCTTCAAATAATGTAGTAGACCCATTTGAAAGTAAAGCGGATAGGAGGCAAACTTGCTTCTAATAATATGAATATAATCTTTTAGGACTTTGGAATATTAACTGTTAAAAAAAACAAAAGAACTTCGAATAAAAACAAACGGCTGAGTTAAAAATATAAAACACTTCAAATTTGAAAGCTTGCCGTACAAACATCGTGGTTTCAAGGTACCGTAATCACCGTAAACAAAGGGTGATAATTTTACGTAGCTAGTACTTGTGGTTAATCTTTACATACATATAACAAAACTGAAGACATTTTGTACATGAACATCGATGTAAAACCAAAAAATATGTTTTTTTTTTGTCTTTCTGTTTGTAAGTTTGTGCGCGTCACATGAAAAACTACTAATCCGATTCAAATGCGGTTTTCACAGAAGTATTTCTCTTCGTTCAACTTAATATCTGGTGTATATAAATTCCCCCACCCTTTTTGATCATGAGATCCTGAATGTGGGCGAAGCCGCTGGCAAAATCTAGTAATAATAATAATAAAAGTAAAGACTATTTATTAAAACCAGCCTTGACGTCATAATAATTTCGCAGAAATAATGGCGATATGTCTTGACTGTTTTTACGGTCTATTATAGCATAAAATTTTCAAAAATATGTTTATCGCACCTTCTTAATAATGCATATTTCATTCTGCATCTTCAGTTACATCCTGTTCAATTATGAACATTCACCGTTCATCTTATAAACGTGCGGTATGATCAACTGTGGCCGCTTTTAAAATTGTTAAACCTACGTCAATATATGACGTCAGGATTATTAATAAAAAGTTGTATATGATATGTTATTTTGTACAAATTGACGTGTGATGTTATCTACGTAACCCACGCAAATTAACATGGAATAGCTTGAAGCGAGAAACAGTGACTAACTATAATATTTCTAAACTTCAAATAATTTGAATTTTTAACTCACGGAGAGCTTTATTTTATCAGATAACGGTATGTTAAATTACCTAATTAAAGTAAATTGAAGATATTCCATATCGATATCGATTCCACACATCTCTCGTAAAGTAAGAAAACTTTAATTCTTATAGCTATTAAAAAAAAATGTGCTAAATTGATTACTGCTTTCGCGTTAACACTCACATAGCGAATAATGATAATTTATTCATTTATTTTATTTGTGAAATTTGGGTCAGTAGTTTGATGAAAGTAGGCACATTTTATTTGGGTTAATAGAAACATTTGAAAATATCTCTTTCATCGACTAGAACAAGTTTAATAGAAGGATTCTACTATTTTGCATCTATTTATGATCATGTATGTGGGTAGAAGTATTCCTTGAACAATAATAAATGTGTTACCAATTTTAGATTCTGTTAAGTATGTTACCACCTTAGATATCATGTCAAATGACTAATACTGATCATAAATAAAAAAAAATATCTTAAGATTCAGTATTTAATCATGGGAAAAAGAAAATAACAGTAGTAAACAAATAATAAATACGATGACTGGTTTTTCTTGTTGTATTTCTCGTTATGCTAAATTTTCTGAGAAAATCGTACACATCAAAGAAATATTGGACTCATGTTTTATTTTTATGGTAATAAAAATAAAACAGTGGTACATGTTTAAGTGATTAAGCTTGTATCGAGAACACACAAAGCAAATATATAACCATAAAACGCTCGCAACATATTGAGTTGGGGTTTCATCTTATCGTCATTTGATAAACTTTAAAAAACCTTTTAAGAAAGCTACTTTTGTAGGGATAATGTGTAAAAATGTGTATAATAATTGTAATTAATATTATTAATGTAACATATTTCATAATTCATTGTAAACATTAATTATTTTTGAAAAAACAGGATCGATATTACGTGGATTAGAATTAGATACTATGTTGCTAAATGTTGTTATTCATAATTAAAAAAAGTATATATAAATAAAAAAATATAAATATATATTTATCAAAGCAGTTTTAATTTAGAAAATATACCAGTGTAACAATGCCTATAAGGTAATTTGCCCACATATAGGTTCCGAAGCGTACTAACAGTACTCCAAGGTTCTATCTTATTATTCCATGATTTGTTTTACTTTACTAATATAGACGTGCAGTGAATTTTCATGCGTAAAGATTTTCCCTGAAGCCTTCACATAATATTCTCAATGGTAATAGTATCGAGGGTATTACGTGCTTAACGCATCTCAGGTTGAATCAACCTTGATCTTAGAATGCTTTTTTTTAGTCCCAACTCAATATTAGAAGTTAGAACCCGTTTATTTATACAAAATTAATTGTGAGGAGGAATTTAGATCTATGTATCAGTCTGTGTTTTTGTTTTCATCTAAATGTGTATTAAATGAAATCGAAACCAAAGACAAGTGTCATTATGTTCGTTCACAATTTTACTAACAAATGTTTTTTATTTAAATTTTTATTTTATTTTTAACCTTTAAATATAAAGTCATGCCTAATGCTTCGCAGAAATGCTTCCAGTGATCAAAAGACGTGATTGATAAAAATAATTAGTACTACCTACTTATAGTTTTTACACGCGTTTTTTGCCAGGTATGCTTTAAATATTAATTAAAGTTTATCGATAGAGACGTGACAATCAAGATACGTGACATCAAGGTTGACTAAAATTTTTAAGACATTGAAATAGGAAACGAAATAGAAGTGATAACTGTTTAAAACTATGTATTTATTCACTTTATCTTGGGCACATTTTACATCTTGAGAGATTTGTATAAAGTTTGAAATAATTAAAAATCGATAATGTTTCACAGTTCTAATTCCGTGACTGTAATACCAAAAAAATTAAATAAACCAATCGACAAATACTTAATCCCTTGTTTTTTTTCGATAAAGTTTATTTAAGTTATAGATAGTATATTCTGGTGTCTATCAGTCGGTACATAACGCTAAAATAAATTGACTCATAATAAGGTGTAAATATATTTTCGATAAGCGGAAATACTCCAATACTGGAATTATATTCGTATGTTGGCGATACACATAATTTGTCCATTAGTGTAGACGTTTATCTTAAGTGCCCTAACTTGTTTATTAATATCTACAAATTCACTTCGTCTACACACAAAAAAATGCAGTTGTTTTATTTTAATAGTGCAATAGGAGTAACCTGCAATGAAGAGTATAATAACAATTCAAGTCTTATGGAAAGCTACACGAAAATAAATTTAAAATTATCACTAACATTTGCCACATAAAATTTATTTTGCGAGAAAATGTCTCATCAAGTTTTTGTTTACTTTTAAATTTTAATTATCATATTCATCGTTAAGCCTTCTTTAAAAATATAAATTATGTAAATGATGATTTAAGAGTACAGAAGGTCCACTTGATTTAATAAGTTTGAATTTGTGTCAATTATTGCTAGCATCTACACTATCATCTTTATATGGTTTAAATGTCAATATATGAAGAGGAAGACGCAAACTTCACTGGGAACAATGCGAAGAGAAAGGTTTTACATATAAATACGTGTTTCAGTGTCATTTCCGACGCTCGAGTGCTCAATATGCCGGTGCAGTGCGCACGCCCTGACCTTTGCGGCTCACGGACACAACACTGGCCTTTCTTATCCGGTCATTGCTTTTTGTGGTGCCATCTTCAACGAATCAATGGAATTTTCGTTGCTTTTAAATTTAACGTACCGATAATCAATATTATGTTCATTGTTTGATTTCGTAATACATAATTAACAGTCATGAATGAACCGGTGTCATAACATATATCTGTTATCTTATTTATCTTCTAAAATGGAACGATTTTTAAATTTATTTGTTCTTGTTATGGTAAGGTGAACGTACTCTTACGTTTCATATTTGTACCGTAAAGTTTTACCAATGTACAAGTTATATTACATCAACCGCACAATAAAATTCATTACACTATTTCATGAATTCTTTTCCCGTATCATAATTAAAAAATAATCAGTTACAGTTTTGATTGTTACTTAGAGCTGCAAAAACGAATGTATTAAAAAGTTGGTAATTTATGTAGAGTAACAGAAACCATTTAAATTAAGTATGTAAGATTTCTAATTCAAACTGTACCTTTAATATGCACTTCATTACACTACAATACAATATCCTCAGACGAGGTTATCGTGTGATCCCTTTGTATCCTCGGCGAGTTCCTATCCATACATTAACAAAGTTCATTTCAGTGCTAAATAACAATCGACGACGTGTCGAAGAAATGAATAAGCTATGTAAGTAAGAGGTTAATGGAATGCACGTAAGCTCCGTGTATGTAAAAACAATGTCAATAATTATATGTTTAATTGTAGACATTGCATTATAAATAATACGTTGATGGCATTTCTGATAAATGTAGTCAGATTGTTTAAATCGATGTACATGTGTAATTGCGATTTACGACCAACTTTTTTATTATTTCGCCTTCACCCCGCCTGCCCATACTCCGAAGGTGTCTTCCGAGAATCCTGCTGTAATTTTTAAAGAGTTTTAAGTCTCCTCTCTGAATTAAACCTGCCTCTTATCACGCAAACAAAACACGGAAAGTTTTATCACTTTGTACAAAAAGTGTACAGGAATAAGCCTTGGAAAGGCATACTCCGAAGGTAATTAAGATTGATTCAATTTTAAGCACCGAAAAATTTCCGTCATTTGTAATTGCCTTATAATTTCGAAATCATTTACCATATATGTTCATAGGTTACTCTAATCTTTGTCCTTGTTTATAAGAACTTGGGTCAGTAATAATTCTAGAGGTCAGATGGCTTTATTTATCTCCTTACCAATTAACGCCAGCATTAGTGTTATAAAACTGCTCTTATACAACATGTAAATTAATTTATATGCGTTGTATAATTTTAGCTCAATGTTCTAGCAATATTTAGACGTGCGTTCCAATCAATGTAACATGTTAAGATTGACGCGTTTGTAAAAAATTTAAAAGTACATACTTACTTTCAACTTCTATGCTCTTTAAAATACAATGATGATAAGTGAATTATCCGTCCATAATTTAAATAATAAATTAAAATGTCCATTCTATTTTAAAGTTGAATACTGAGGGGTTATAATGATTATAAAAGATAAGAAAACTAAATTCCCTTCTTTTTCCATTTAGGCAGAATAAATATCCAAAATTAGATAAGTGTGTATGGGAAAAGTTTGCGACAGTTGACACAGAATTAAAATACACAAATTTTGCAAGTATTGTTTAACTACACAAAAACAATAAGACAGAATCTTGAGCAAAAAATATACATAAAGGTCATAGTGATAAGTCATGTCATACCAACTCTATATTCGTGTACAATTATTTACTATACGAAAATTCACGAGAACAATATGTATTTAAAGTGCTCTTTAACAGTAATTATTGTAGTTAATGGCGCTTTCAACGCATTTTTTGTGATATTCCAAAATAAGTGCATTATAAACTTTTATTTGGTAAGCATGGAATATGATTATCAAAATTTCGTTAAATAGACTTCATTTTTATGAATGTTAAAAATGGCTTACCTAATTAAGTTTGATTCATTAAAATGGCACCAAAAAGAAGCAACATTGTATATTTTTTTTAAACACGTGAATAATAAAGAATATGAAGAATACAGTAGAACATGTGTTTTACGAAACGTTTTCATTTAATGATATCTAGCATTTTTTGCATTATACATAGTCGAATGTAAACGTGGGAATAACTTTTTATATTCAAAAACACTGTCATAGATTATGTCTAAAAAAATAAATTCTTCATTTTTAATGTTTATTGACAGGGGTTTTAATAGTTCTTAATTAATTCGGCGCAATTTATTATCGTTATGCGTTTTTTTATGTCTACGTTGGAAAGCTCCTTGATCGATAAACATTTTAATAAATATGATCAATGCCAAAGCCGAACTAGATAAGCAGCTCAAAGGTGGTTATGGTCATATGGCAATAACCTTCCAAATAACATTTTATCGCTTACAATTCGTCTGGCCCTTAACGGTTTAATAGCTTAGAAACAAATGAGACGCAATATTATATCCACTTTTTTACCTCTAATGTGACTATTTTTAGCTCCGTTAACTTATCATACCATAAAAATGGGTGTTAATTATATGCTTAAAAAACGCGAATGGATGAATGCAATTTTTTTTCGCTAAATCTCTCGATTTTCACAGAATTTGCTGGAAACAGCATAAGGTTGTCCTAGAATGTAATGAACGTTTTGATATAATTCTATTATTTGTAGTTTATCATCTTGTTTAGATATTTACTGCATATATTTAAAAAGTAGACACGTACGATAATGCATATTTTTACGGTACTGTTTTTTTTTTACAAAGCATAAAGGACTTTATTTATTTTATATGAGTTATGATACATAATTGTCCCGAAATGAATGTTATTATTATTTTTGTCATATTATGAATTTCAGTTGTCACGACAATGTCGTCACTTAAATTGCAGGAAGGAATGAATAAAAATTAAATATACCTTCATTCGTTTTATAATTTCCGCTTTATCGTAACTACAAAATATGTACGAGGAAGCAAATTGGAATACATGATATATTTAAATGATAATTAAATATTAAAAAGTTAACATTGTCAACCGGATATTTGAAAATAACGCCTAATATTTGAATAATATTGGCGTAGGATTTAATTAATTATTATCTTTATATAATTTGGTCAAATGTTTAATTATAAAGGTGAAATACTTTCTCATTCCATTATTATAATTATGAATTTAATATTTACTCACTCTATTGATTCTAAGTTTGTTGTACGTTCAGGTTGAGGTACAATAACATCTTGTGAGTCAGTTGTAAGATCCGCGTCATTGTCAATAGAAAATTCCTCTGAACATTTATTAGTTTTGTTTTTTTGCGTCACTTCGAAGGCTGTTTGCTGGTCTGGTGCATCCGTTTCATCAAACCCTGCCGACGCTTCCGTGGGCTTTAGCAAGGGCGCCGGCTTGGCCTGAATGTCAACTTCCCCGATTTGTTTATAAACATCCCGTAATGGCTCTGTTCGTGCAGGAATTACTTCCACTTTGCCTTTCGCCCGGAAAGATATTTTTCGAAATAATGACATCACTTATTTTTAAACAAAACACAAACACTACATAACAACAGACCCTAAACAAAACGAACTTAAGTGATTGAATCTTCAAAAATTTTTCAATCACTTTTTGATAACCATCGAATATGATCATAACATTCGAACGTGTTATCTATTCGATATTAGTAATCATTCTAAAATCTTGTAAGCCATAACAAAAACTTCAAACTCAAGATTTTTTTCCGGAAGACTACAGAACGACCGGTTTTTCTGCTATGTTCTGACATATAATACATCACCGAAAAGTTGTTAGTATGGATAACTAATTAACTATTCATAAATTAATTATTTATAAATTATCGTTAAAAATCGATTAAAATTAATGTAACGCACATACCTCTGTCGGATGGACGATCGTTGCGGAGGTACACAATTGACTGACTTAGTGAGACCACGCTGAACGGCCGAGGGAAAACCACCTTGCGGTATTTTGCATTTTTACGAACCAAGGAAACACTCATATACGTCACTAAAAGCCAATGTTTACATTGTAAGGATATATCCGAGCAATGCAACAAAAATATATCACTTTATTTCGGGAATGATACCCACAACGTTCTGTTTCCACATTTATACTGTCATACATATTGAAATGATTTGTAAAGTGTAACGTAATCGCATTAATTACCATTATAAACGTCACACCGTTCAGTTTATTTGTATATGAGGTGTATTGTGATCATTTTGAATTTGTCAAAGAGATGTGAATAAATCAACATATAGTTGTCATAATAAAAAAATATACCAAATAATACTGCGATGTTAAATAATACTGATGAAATATCTTAATAAAAGTAAACAATATTTTTTTTAACTTTGGCGGATAACGCAACCAAATTGCCCTGTGGTTCGTCAGGACGAACCTATAGTTTTCCAATCTTCTGTTATTTATTTTATAAGATAATTTAAAGTTCATATGTATTTTGTCGATACCGGAGTAATACAGTCATAATTGTGACTAAAATTCCAAAAAAGCCGACACAAGCTCTATCAAGTTTTATAATTGAAAATTAAAAATAATTATTCTAGCTAATATTTAAAACTATTCATGGGAAAGTACACCCTTGTTAATGACTATTGGGAATGGAAAAGTATTGTTCGCAATTTAATGTAAAAAAATACGCATCGCATTGAGAGTATCCACTTTACCTGTTTCTTAAACCGGAGATAAGACTCAAATAAAGAAAAGTTAAATTGCAATTGAATTAAAGAGTTCTAAATTTTATTCGCACATATTGGATTTATATTTTATCTAAAACGTTAGAATAATAAATACTATCGATGACAAGAAACAAAAAACTTTTTGTTTAATTTTTTTATCAATCGATTTCTATGTTATTCTATAAAAATCATATCCATTAATTATTTCATTATCCGGTATTCTTGATTTATATACGAAAATAGGTAAGGGTTAAAATATCCAAGAAAATAAAAACACGTTCAAAAATAAAGATTCAAAAATATATTAAATAGGCAATGAATTATTTAGGTGTTTAGTTTTAGTTATAGTTGAATTTATAATCAATTATTATGATTATGAATTTTATTCAATAAAATGGGAACAGAGACCAAAGTCCCCAATAGAAACATTATATTTCTGTGTACTTTAGTAGCCTAAATTCAGAAAATATTTCACTAATTTATAGTCTACGATAGCTGCATGAATCATCAAATGACTAAGGACATTCTTATTATGACGTGTTGCCATTTGTGTGATATTTATACAATTTATTCATTTTCTCATTTTTGGTCAGTAAACATACTCCGCAGATCTTATTCCTCGGTTATTAGTATAAATCTAATGTATATAAAGTTAAACTCAAGATCTTTCGATCCAATGTGAAGTAAATTTCTGGATAGGATATTCCATGACCAAAAATCTATCCAAAAAAAAACATAAGTAATTTAAATGTTGCATTGCTACGTTAAGTCAGTCAAAAACTACTACGTATGAATAAAATTATTCTTACACTTTTTTATACCATGAAACTATATAACTTAGTTAAGTTAAGATGAATTATATTTTGTAACTTATTCTGAAATCTTTGAATTGCGAATATTTTCCATATCGCATAGGTATGTTTATTCATGTAACATTTTGCTTCTCTAATTTAATACCATTATCAGTAATTCCAAATCTTGAATCTAATTTGACATGGACGCAACATTTCCTGTTACGTCTTACATTAATTTGACCGTTTATTAAGTTTAGCGAACCTTATCCGCCCATGAGAGCCGTTTATAATGTTAGTTAAATTATGCATGTATATAATCAGGTAATATAACTTTTCACCATATAATCTTAATGATATGTTATATAACTAAAGGTATTTCAATGTTCTGTATCTTTATTCGACCTTTAATATAGTCAACGAGGTATCCTTTTAATGACTAACCCGAATAAAGTTATAAACTTTTAACAAAAAAGGTCACCGACCCCGTCATACTAGAAAGTTACATATACATTATATTTGATCTATTTTACATCTTTATTTGAAGTAGGTTAATAGTTTCTATTATTAAGTCTGTAGGCATCTTATTTTTAAGTTAATAACACACAGAGTGTATCACATTAAAGAAATTATCATCATTATACGTATAATAGGTAATTGTGTAAAAACACTCATTTATGCCGTATGAAAATATTATTGTTTTCCGTATATTGAAAATAACTTTTAATATGGGTTGTGTACGGCCCTTAGGATTTGCTACGGCTAAGATGTATGTGTAATTCAGTACGTATTTGACCCGCTAGTTTTCTAAACATTGAAACCTGTATTTGTTTAGACTTTTACTTATTATGTTAAGTAAGTATTCTCGAGAATACTATTTTAGCACAATCTATATCAAAAGAGCCTAGCGAGATGTATTCTTCTGTAGGCTCTATCGATGTAGATCTTGCTTTACTGCAATTCAAAATGACTTGCCCCATGATATTTTTAAAAAACAAAAAGTCATGATAACCATTGACTCGGGGAGTTGGATATGACACTGTTATTATCTTTATTGATACAGCAGGCAAGTAGAGCAGACGATTTTCTACCTATAGACTAACTTTTTGTATATGATTCAATAAATAAAATCATTACAGTAGTTTTTAATTTAGGGATGTTAAGGAGCTTCGTATCCGTAACCGAAACAATATCGGATATCCGATATGAAAATTTATCCGTAACCGTTACCGAATCCGATATAAAAGTTTCGAATAAAATCGGATAGTTGAGTTGACGAGTTGTCTTAGATCAGCCGAGTCATTCATATTTTATTTTTGGGACTCTAATAATATCCATAACCGAAACTAACGGATAATCCGAAATATTTTCATATCCTTATCTATATCCGAATCCGGTATTTTAATTGTATTTCTATATCTGTATCCGATCCGTAGCCGAAATCTCAAATCCAGACTTTATTCCAATGTCATATGAAGAAACTGACAGTATTATATCTACTCTAATCGCTTGCTACTTATTTTTTGTTCCGAGTGCCCGGTTGTGTATATAAGCCACCGTTATTTCCAGTTGAGCAGTTTTGAATATTCGACCTCGATTGGATAGAAGTAGTAGAATTAACGGGCTACACGGGTATTTAGACGAAGCCTCAAGTCATAAGGTCTCGCCAATTATATGTAATGTAAAAACAATATATTATTTATAATATTATTTATAACGAAAACACCAATTATTTGTTGAGACTACGCCATAACGCGCGTAAAATAACACACGATCAGTATTTTGAAGCACTAGGAGAACAATGTTCATATAATATAGAGAGTCGATCTAGGAGTATAAATGAACATTTTGATAGGTACATACCTATCATAGTAAACATTTAATTTATTGCTTATATAAACATAAAAACATTTATTATAAGCGAATTCTATAATTTACAACTTCGAAAAGGAAAATAGATATTTCTAATACTGAAAAAGATACAAAGAACAGTTTGAAAACCAGTAACAATTTTTTCCATGACGTTGACGGTCACAAACATATTACGAGAACCACATGCAAAAAATTCCACCTGCGCTAATTCAGGTCATAGGCCACTTTTTGCCACACTATGAAATCATAAACACATTTTGACTATAGCTAGTCTGGCTTAAGTATTAATTTTTGTTTTGTTTTGAGCAAATACCAGGAAACAAAAAATGTTTACAGACTTTATTTTGAACAATTGTTTATACAAAATATTAATGATTGTCGAAACAAAAAACAAACTGTCTTTTTATTAAATGTTATCTGGAAATTGTTCTGGGTTCAACAGCCTATAACAAATGTACGCATGTCCGCTTTATTCTACCTTAACTTTTAAATTAGTGCTTAAACCGACTCGGAACAGCATAATTGTGTTCTTTGTTTCGTTTATCTGTGGAAGTATATTATAGGTTAGCTACCGTACGTATCTTGGGAATGACAGTTGATTACAGCCAAAAACGAGTTAAATAAATTACAGATCTCTAATAACTACAAAAGAAGACTTAAAGATTTTAAAATGAGCTTTATCAGCATGACATTGACATTATAATGGAGACATACTTATCTAAGCCATATACACATAGAAATAATATTTTTAGGTGTACTTACACCCCAGGATGGATTCTTCGAATGAAAAAAATGAGAAAAATAACACAATTAACCTTATGGCATTTGTCTGTACCAATTATTGAGGCAATGGATATTTGCCGATTAAAAATTAAGATTCAAAATAAAATAACACAGGTACATGAGATAACCGGGTTTGATCCCTAAGCTAAAAGTTTTATGAAATATTAAATTCAAAATATCTATGTAGATTATAAATTTAAAATTAATAAATGTACAATTATGCAGCAGACTCTGAATATACATATTATCTAATATATTTTATGTTAATAATACTATATTAAAATAAAGTAAACGAATATAATAATAATCTTGTTTTTAGAAAAAAATGTATATATTATTAGTATCATTCGTTGCAATAATATACTTTACAAAGGAAAGAATAGATTGAATTAAATAAATTTTGTTTCAGCTTATTCTTACCACAGAACCAATTCACCTGACGCCATAATCACGGACGTTTTCGATGTAATTTATCGATTGACATCACAAATAATTATTTGTAATCATTTTAACACATATACACGGTAAAAAATGTGCTAAAACAGACCTTAACTGTTAGACATAGACGTTTATAGAAGCGCTCAATAAAAAATAAAAAATGCAACTAAGTGGGGAACGTGATCAGTGTGGTTCTCGATGAAACCGGTGACGTACAAAAAACAAAATAAAATAAAAAATTTAAAACGTGTTTTTCATTCAAAGTCATTTGGTCCAATGTTCTAAAGCCGTATCAATTAATTTGAACATCTAAATAAAGGCTATTAATTTTTTTGCTATATTGATGGCTTTTATATTTTTACTTCCCTTATGTTATGTTTTTTTCCATTTCTTAGGGCCCTTTAATTTGTAAACAAATATATAATAATATAATTGATATAACTTTAATGACAAAATAATTTGAGCTGTTCCACGTATAGCCGCTCAATGTTAAATCCATTAACAAATCTTTTCATTTTTACCGAGTCGAGAGCAGACAGAAGTCAAAAGGAGATTGCCAAAATTAGGCTAAGAAGGAATAAATTTTTTGCTGATTTAATACACCATACCTACAACTATTTATGTTTGTATTTGTATAAGTGTGTATTTATGGTATTGGTTATTGATATGCAATTTTATGTTCTAGACATCAAAACCATGCTGAGATTTTTTTATTGTTTGTCTGGTTGTATGTCCGTCAATTACGTAAAAACTAATTACCACTGAGCAGATTTTGATAAAAAATTATGCTTACGATACGCTGATAGGCCAATATTAGGTGCAAGTGATAGGCTACATTTTATTTGAAAAAAAATATGTAATGGCCATCCATACATATAAACAGAGGGAAAAATTCGCGGATATATCATCAAATGAGATAATAATAATAAATTATAGGTTTCTAAAAAATAGGTTTTTTCTAAATAAACATGTTACAAGATATATATGCCACTAAAGTTGTTAATATGTCATACCATGCGACAGGTTGACAATTGGGTTGAGATGCGGGCATACCTTTTTATAATCTTAACGGATAGATGAAGACGTTTAAAAACTTAATAATTCCCAAAAAGCTCCCAAAATAACTAGTTCCCCGCCCCCGGCTTCGCTCACGTATACTACTATTTTATATATTAACAAACTCTGAAAATCAGTGTACCGATAATTAATTATTTTCGCTGCTGTGCTAATGGGGAGGCCTTAATAAGATGTTAGAAATCAGAAAAAACGAAAATTGGTTGATAAAAGTGACTTTTGAATAAACTTATACAAAAATTCATGGCAATACCTAAATATTAAATAATAATATGATTATTTGGTATTTAAATTTTAATTGAAAATCGTTTCCTTCTATCATTTACAGATCTACGTGTTATAAAAGGAGTATTTCCCATCTGTTATTCCGACCTCATATCCAGTTTGAAAGTAATTATTATATCTAGTTTAACAACTTTTTCATTGCTCACTGTGAACTGTGCTTGGCCGGTAATTGGAAAACTATTTATTGTTTTCTCTGGTATTTCCATAAATGTGGTCATTATCAGATTACTTATGGGTTATTATCCAGATTTACACGCGCTTTTTATAACTTGTATCAGCACCGTCCCGCGGCTTTATTCGCGCTTACATTACTCTGTTATCTACTTCTTCATAACCAAATACAGCTTATGTTCATTTAGAACAGGGATGGCGAGCCCCTTTTGCTTTAACGTTCTGATTTTTGGGAAAGTAAAAATATTAAATATTAGTAACTCAAGTATAGAGTATGATAGGAAGAACAAATACCTAGTTGCTACTTTTTTGAGTGCATAGGGAATATTGTAAGAGTGGCAACCGAGCATTGCACGTTTGGGCCAAGCTCGCACCGGTTAACTACTAATTACCACCTCCCCAGCAAAAGAGCGGTGTGAAGCAGTATTGCTCTGTGTTTCGTACGGTGAGCGGGTGCCCGGAGCACTGTATGCCCATCCTATTCCTCTCCCATCATATTCTACTCCTCTCCCTACATCCTATCAATAAACCTTTCCTTATCTCCAACGCCATCTTCAAGCCGGCAAGGCATCTGCGACACTTTGATGTTGTAGATGTTTATGGGCTGCGGTCGGTCACTTAACATCACGTGAACCGCATGCCCCGTTTGCCAGCTTTGACATAAAGAAAAATGTGATGCGTGTCATCTTTAGAATGGATGCTTTCGATTCGATTCATTTCAAGCCAATGCTATGCAAATAAAAAAGGTCATAAATAGCAAAGGCCAATCAAATGTATATGTCGCAGTAAGATAGAAAAATCCGTAACATAATTATATCCCTAGGGATATAATTATATGCCGGAACATATTTATACGAAGGCGATTCATTACTATCTCACTAGGAATATTGTTATAAAACGGTCCAAGTTTAGTGATATACTTATATTACTAGATTAAGTTTAGTGAAATAGAAATCTACCATATAATTAAATAAAAATTGGTATAATAATTTGATTTTATCTATATTAAAAGATCTACTTTATATTTCCTGCAGTTAGTTACAATACTTTGTGACTTTAACACGTAATTACACGTATTAAAGTAATTTCAATTATAATTAAATGTACCATAATTTTTGGAATTTAAACATTAACAATGCAATTATATTTATATTAATCAAACACTAAAACTAATCAACAGTTTTGAGATATCTTGTATGAGATTTATTTATAAGTAATTTCTAATTTTTGTTCAGACAAGAAGAGGAATCATGACATCTAGAATAACATAGCACTGAATGCTTCTTACATGCACATCATTTACTAGAACACTGTTTATTCGTTTTTTACAGGAACGCTGCACACTCCGAAAGCTATTTCACTAAACTTAATCTAGTAATATAAGTATATCACTAAACTTGGACCGTTTTATAACTATATTCCTAGTAAGATAGTAATGCATCGCCTTCGTATAACTATGTTACGGCATATAATTATTAATTATATCCCTAGGGATATAACTATGTTACGGCTTTTTCTATCTTACTGCGACATATACATTTATCTCATGTTTTGTATTTGAAAACGTTTTAGTAGTTAATAATCTTGCAATTACAATAGTATAATAAAAATTAAAAACATCAAACCAACTACCTACTCCTGTAGGTTCCTTCTTTTTCCGTTTTTCTATAGGTTAATTATAAAAAATTTGTCGTGATAATTGTTTATTTGAATAAATAAATATTTGAGACTCGGTAAAAAATATTAAATTTTATTTTGTTATTTTCATAATAAGTAAACACATCACATGTCTAATGGCAAATTAAATTTTTTGCTACGAATACCTTAATTTGTCCGCCTTTCTGTATGCATGAAAGAACCTATCAAGAACCTAATTAGATCTTGGTTGCTGCGTAAATGTAGACTACAAATGCGTGGTTCGACTCGTACTACAGCTAAATAAATCATAATTAACAAAAATTATATTTTTTGAACTGGTGAAATAGAAAATATATTATTAAATATTCACTAGTTTTTGTCCACCATTTAAGACACCGCCATCGCAAAATATATCTATTAATAACACAGTTATCAAAGTTTTATGATAAGTTTTTCGTGTCGTGAATAATTTTATGTATTCTCGTCATCGCGTTTATGTCACGTGCACACTACTATTTTTTCTTATTGCTCATTAGTGAACATATATTAATTAATCAGACATTAATAAATTCGACACAAGATCAAAATCAATACAATTATTGAAGAATTGCCTGTCATTTTTACCGTTACGTAATTAACCGAATATCGAACCAAATGTTACAATATATTTACCTATAAAAAATAAATGCAGAAAATATCATAGATATAATACCTACCTACTCGAGTTTTATTCCTAGATTTTATAAACAGACAAATGATAAAATGTGAGATTATCTAAGTAGGCATTAAACTACGACGGCCGTGACGTGATATAAATCAAAAAGTTTATACAAACGATATAATAATTCGGAAATATGATGAAAATATTAGTTAATAATGCGATTAAACACGTGTAAGATAAATTAAAAATAAGAATAAAATATTACTTAATGTTTACACTTACCATCTTCCAAGCATGTACATTGCGCCGAGGTTAATATAAAACTGTATAATTTATTATTTTATTAAATTTAAAATTCACATTTTTCTTACGGAACTGACATCAGACTTTTGCTGGTTACTCTCTCAAACTACTATTGAAATGAATAATTATTTTACACTTAAAACCAGCAGATTTTTTGACGATTTAAATGAAGTTTAATGAATCCTATAGATTTTATCGGTGAAAAAAATTAGAACGGATTATATCAAAAATTCAAACAGCAAATACATTTGTAATGCACCTTTTGTACAATTCACTATCCACAATACCATGTGCCATCTATGAAAGGTGGGCTGGGAGTAGCTTATATATCCGGGATGCACTATATATCAACTGTGGTATTTTCTTAACTTTTATTTAGACTTAAGTACCTACTTCTTAAGCTATATCAGTAGTAATAATTAGTAATACTTTTAGAAATATAAAGACAAAAGACGCGACGTTTGTCTACAATACTGCAAACTACAACTTGTCTTTTTAAAATGTAAAATTATTTCTTATTACTTTAAAGTAATATTAAATTTAAAAAGTTAAATAGAGTAGGTAAATAGAACCACTTATGAAAATAATGAATTAGTTGCATTATTCATCAAATAAGTTATATATAAACCTACCCCTAAAACCAATTTAATTAAGCAGATCACTATTGGCTGATTTAGTTCAGAAACAAAAAAAATAAATAATAGGAAAACATTTTTTAGGATTTTTATGTATTTATCACGAACTCGGAAGACCTTCGACGTTGGAAGATTTGGACTTTACTTATTTTAAGATGAGGATGTTACTGTATACAGATACATTTATAGACTAATTGAGGTCAATTGGAAATCTTATCGCCTTTTACGCATATTTCTAAAATCAAAAAGTTTGTTGTTTGATTTTTGAAGAGGCGCGCGCACTGTGAGATTTTGGTCAAACCTATTTCCATAGAAAATAATAAAAAAACTAGGTAATAAATAGACATGCACATATATCAGGGGTCCTGTGGCTGTAATTTTTTAAACTTTTGTTGTGCGCATCTAAAAAATACAGAAATTAGTAGCCCACGCGTGCGAAGCCGCGGGCGGAAAGCTAGTTAAATATATAATTTTAATTAGAGATACAACTTAGAAGACTTTTGTCATAGGTTCTGTAAATGGCCTGTCTGCCTACTTCGTCCGAAAGCTAGGAACATTTTTGTATTGGCAAGCTGAAAACTTGTATGATGCCTCTCCTATTATACCCCGATATGGAACTGCAGACTTGGCTGGTGAGTGGTAACTGGTAACTGCGATTATTAGTTTCTTTGTTTTCATACTCGTAACGCCATCTATTAGTTCAAGGTGACAACGTAATTTATGAACCGTGTACAATACAAATAAAATATGACTCACAATTATTTATGTAATATTTTTTTTTTCGATTTGACCGGAGCATTAATGAGCCATTGGTAATTAAATAATAATAAATTGAATACTATTACAGCCAATTTATTTATCTTTTTATTTATAATTATTAATTTATAATAGCAAAGAAATTTTTTTTTAGTGTCATATAAATAAGGGTCAAAAGCTTGTATAGTTAAATTGACTCTCTAGTAGTCATGATTCATTAAGTAGGGCCTAATTTCAATTGACCTTTCTTTAATTTGGGTTGATAAGTTAAATATCATCACATGGTATGACTAGGACAACCTTAATGAAATAAAGACAGAATTTAAAAATGAACATTTATTGATATATTCATAAGATTATAGTAATAAACTGTTGTGCTTGAACTAAGCTATAAAATCAGAAGAAAAACTGTAAACTTATGAATTATTACAAAGTGTTTGTATTATTGTCTTAAAAATTTGAGTACATAAACAATAACAAAAGTTATGAATAAATATATTTCAAAATTCTTAGCTATGCTAATTATAACCTTATAACTAATTTGGCTACAACTAACTTACATTAAAATAAAATTGTTTACAAAATGATTAAGCCAGTGAAGTGCCCTATAAGTGAAAATACCAACAAAATACCAAGAATAAATAGAATATAAAATGCATTTTTAAATGCCTTTAGACAATACTTAGCTGCCTTGTTTATAATCTAACATATAAAATGATTTTCTATATCAGAAGAATTTAATGTGAATTTTGACATTTATAAATATGTAGATAGAATTGAAACAAGTTTTATTAAAATTTTGGCTTATCTTACACTACATCTATTGTACTATTATAATTGAACTGTAAGTTGCAATGTTTGTTTAATTTAAATTTGAATTTCATTTATAAACTAAGTACAATATTCAATTGATTACATGTTTAAGAATGTCTACTTATTTTCCAGACCTAATCAGTATCAACCTGCTCAAGTGCCTCAGGCTTCCGATAGGTTGAGTGCTAATTTAGATAGTTGTTCTTTCTGACTCACTAAATGAAATGGGTGGGATGTATACTGTAAAGTATAATTAACCATAATATATGCAAATACCATAGTTGTATTACTGTATCAAAAAAGATTACAAAGTATTCATGATGTTATCTTAGTCAAATGACAATTTTTCACAATTTTAGCACAAGTATGGTTAATTCAGATTCCTGGAGGTACACTAAATAGTTCTAATAACTATACAAAACTTAATGCTTTATAAATTGTCAATTTAATATTGTGTCTTTACATAAAAATATATTTCATGCATATATCCTATAACTAATATCAAATAAAGTTTGGAAGAAGTGAAAGGTTTTCTAGTAGTTTGTGCTAAAAATATAAAAGTAATTTACAATTATCTGTCTATGTAATAAAATACTGAAAAGACCATACTATAAAGATTTCATAAATTTCATATAAATACAAGGTAATATTAAATTTTATATTGGGGTCATTAATAAATTGTATAATGTTCACAAATTATCTTAAACTAAGGAATGTTAGGTCATAAATCAATCTTATAAAAAGGTGCACTAAAGTGCAAAACTTCAGTGGTTGAAACATTAATTAAGATATGTTATAATTATAATCAGGAAACTACACTATACTAATATTTCTTTCCACTGAATTTCAGTCTTTCTTTATCTTTTAAAGTGAACACATATAAGTTGGTTTACTTCTTTTGATTCTGTCACATTTTAGTAGTGGCCTCAAGGGAGCGCAGTAATGGTGCGCGGGCCATATACTAGAATCTGTCTTTGGAAGCATGTAAATCTGGGTTAGTGAGATATTGGAGCTCTTGCAGTTCCTGGAATTTCTCATGATCCCGAATGTGTGCATAGTTGGCAGACAAGCACATCAAATAATGGACCAAACTTAAAATAACAAGAATGCAAGAAACCATGGCTAATATAAACATAAATTCTGCTTTTTCCACATAATCCTTACAAAACAATTTCACCTTATGAGCTTCACAAATCCTCATGTCTTCTTGCCTCACTGAAGAAGGGAACATGAAGTCAAATTGAGTAAAATCAATGCACGTCGACAAGTCTATGTTTCTTGGCTTAGAACAAAGCTTCCAAAAGATTGTAAATAGGAAAGTAGTGATGACAAGAAATCCGAGCAGAATGAGCCATGTGAATGTAAGAATATATGTTATTATCATAAATATTGCGCAAGATATCCTTCCGCCGACTCTTGCTCTCCAGGCTCGGTACACTTTTTGTCGTGTGGCACCTGTAGTTAGGCAACCCAAACATAATAACATGAAACCTAATGCAGCCATACAAGCACTCCCTACGATGAAAATCATTTGTAATGCCTCAATCCAAATGAGCCGGAAATGAAAAACTTCATCAAACATCAAAATAGAAAGTGCTGATCCCCGATACATAGTTCCACAAAATACCCCCACGCCCAAACAACACATTATTGTGGCTATAAGAGTTGCATGAGGAATCCTCGTGAGACAAGCCTGACACGTATCACCCATTTTTTAAACTTTTCACTTTTGCACTAGTAGCATTAATTCCCTTTTCAGGTAGTTATTCAATAATAAGTTTTTAGAAATTTTGCAGATAAAAATGTCTTGACTGATGAACAAAGTAGTCTTGTGTAGTTCGCGAACGAACTAGTTCAAAAGAGCAGTTCCCACAAGTGAACTACGGGAACTAGATCTCATATTTTCTGATCCGCAGTTCGTTAGTTCGTGACTGAACTGGACTGGCGTTGAATCTGAAGATCGTCAAATCAACCGAACTAATGTTGTCTCGCTCATGGTTGGGCTAAACGCTATGCTTCTCGCTCATGCAAATGCATACATTCTTTCCATTCGCGCCAAAAATTTTTAAACGGCAAAAACTACATAAGTTTCATAGTGTATTAATTTATTTTAGATTGTGATATGTTAACATGTAATTCATGTTTGTAATGTAAAATATGAAATAATAACGATTTAAGTTAAATTATCAATCAATTTTTGTAATATATTTTAATTATAGTTTATTTATGGAGTAATATACTACAAGACGAACGATACTGATCCTTAATCACTACCTAACCAATAAGCCTTTTTAATTACATTAATTACATATTTAACCAATATGAATTTATATAAGAGTTCAAAATAAATCATGTCGAGACGTGCGAACGAACTGCCTCTAAAATCAAAATAATTCAATTCAATATAATTTATAATCATATGACAGATCGATCGCTAAAATCGATCGATCGATCTATGAAGGACCAAGAACTGGGAGCACGAACTAACGAACTAGAAGAGCGAACTAGTTCATTTAGGAGCAATGAACTATATTGATCGATCTCAGTTGCGAACTATTACGCCCAAGACTAGAACAAAGATCATAGACTATAGTCTATTGAAATGAAATCAGTTTTGAAATAACCACAGACATTGACAAAGAACACAATTACTACAGGCAGCAAATAAAATTACCACAGACACATGCCTGCTGTTTTGAATTTAAAGTTACGTTTACATAATTTTAATCTTTTAAGTATAGTGTACTGCAGAATAATTATAAATCTTCCCGAGTACTTTAAATATATTGTTAAGTTTTTGATAAGCGTTGTTGGACGTGGCATAATGGCCACGTTGAATTGACATTTCAATTGACAGTTCGTTGATTGGATGAACATTCAATATTGTTAATTTGATAACAAACAATTTTATGTTAAAGCGAGAAAGAAGCGATATAAAAGTTTATACAACAAATATTTATATGAGAAGAGGAAAGCTAGTGTTCAATAGAAACTTAAATTTCTAGTGCCGACGACATCTAGACATTCTATTAAGACATTTGAAAAATAATAGTTTTCTAGATATTGTTTTATGAAATTTATGCCATGGAAGCACTCTATCATCAAACTAGTCAATTAATACAAGAATCGTTTGATTTATTTCATAAACTTGATAATGACCCGAATCCGGAAAAAGTTGAAAATGACATTCAAATTAAGATAAATACTATTAATGGGTAAGTCCCTTTTTCTTTATTTCTATTGTTCCTAAGCCTTCGTGAATGTTAAAAATCGTGAATTTGATTACAGGAACTGCGAAAAGCTTGATATCATGGTTTATAAAACACCTATTAATCAAAGACCAATGGCAAAAATGAGAGTGGATCAACTTAAATATGACAATAAACACGTACAGGTAACTGTAATCAGTTTTATTATCTGATCTATAAATAATAATTGCTATTTTCGAGAAAGTTCTAAGTAATATACTAATCCACAGTTAATAAATTTCATCGTTATCTAACACTCAAAATAATATGTGTCAAACAAAAGAAATTACAACTATAGTTATGGGAATTTTATATTACATTAGAGCATCGAACCAACATCAATATTCAAATTTGACATGAGGGTTACGCTCAACATAGAAGGTATTTCTAACCAAATTTCGAAATTAGATTTCCGAGTCATTGGTGACCAGTCATATCCATTAACTGAAAAGGCTCTTTTTTAATTGTATTAATCTGGGTCTAATACAATTTGTGCACCAAAATAAAATGGATTACCGCTTGTGGTGTTCACGATATATAATAAATGTTAGCACACAGACCAGTGGGGCGCTAGTGTCACTTCTGACACTTCAAACCTGTCATCTGTGGCGTGCAGACGTATCCGTTGAGCTGTGTGCCTACTTACTGATATTTGAATCTTTTATTTAATGCTCACCTACAACTATAGAACATAACATTGGCGACGAGGAAAAACGCAGTGAGTGAAATATATTAATGACACACACAGTAATGTCAATATGATAAATATCTGTTATCAGTTTGGTCGGTAATAATAGGGTTTGGTTCAAAAGGAAGGAGGGTAATACTAGATTTTGAAGTATTGCTTCGCATAATGCAATCGTTTAAACGATTGACAAAAAAGAAATAAAATAATCTAAACCAATCTAGGTTATTTTTGAATAATTTTCCGTTATACAAAATTTAACAAGTTTGGACTAGTAAGACTATGAAGTGTAGAAACATTTCATACTTAGTACAAAAGATGTTTTAAATCTAGAAGCAATCTAACGTCGTGAACACCACACCGCTAAAGAAAAAAAATTATAATATTATATTTTTTTGTTTATCTTCATAAGTAAAAAAGTCAATGTTACTTAATGGGAGAATTACATTATTACAAAATTGGATGACTCTATTAGTGAAGGAATCATTAAGACAGTGAGAAAATACTTAAAAAGATCAAGATAGATAACATCATGATCAGAACAATTCATAAAAACCAAAATCTCAATTTTGGTTTTTAAGATCTCTGAGAAAAGAAATAAGGAGAACCAATTCTCCTAAATAAATCTTCTTAAAAATCTTTAAGTTTGTACAAAATGAAATAAATTTCAACAATATCTCAAAGTTCATAATTTGGTCAGAAATGCCTATTCAATTTTGACATTTTAAGAACTTAGAAGGTAGCAGATTTGTCAAATAAAAAAAACCTTGTTTGACATTTTTGTTAAAAATATTATGTTATGCATTTTAGTAATCTATTATTACCCAATTAGTTGATTAGCACAAAAGTAGATTTGGATTAATCAAACGAAAATTTTTTACAGCAAATCGTCAAAAAATGGTATCCAAATTATTTTAAATTATGGTTTCATGTTCATAATATATGTTCTCACTAGTAACCTGGCTAGCTTTGCTTATATGCTCTATATACCTATATATAAACCTTCATCTTGAATCACTGTCTGTTAAAAAAACTGTATCAACCTCTATTGGGTACTTTTAAATTACTAACAACAGAGAGTGGAAAATTTCTTTGTATTATACTAAATACTGAATATTATGGATTATGTAATATAATGTGTAATATACATTATAGCTTATTTCTGTTTTATATTAACTTCAGGCATCACTAATAAACGCTCAGAATAAAAGAAGAAAGCGTGAACAAGAGAGAACAGAAAGAGACCAGCTATTGAGCAGGCGATTTGGAAATGACCATATGGCCATTACTGTGGACTACATGGCACAGGAAAATGCCTCATTACAGAATTCACATAGAAATGTAGATGAGATGATACATACAGGTTTGATGAATACATTATGAAAATTATTTAGTAATTGATGATAAAAACCAATTCTAAGAGTGTTTGATATATAAATTTTAAATTAGTTCAAGAATAGATTATTAAAGTTGTTGGTTGATAAAGCAGAAAACAACACCCATAAGCACCTCAATGTATGTAAATAAGAGTAAATGAGATATAGAAAAATACCAAAAATACATAAATATTTATTTCCAAGAAATTTTTACATTTTATTACATCTTATTTGGTGGTCCCACACTACGCATAGCCTGTACTATGGATACCAGTTTATACAATTACATTATAGCATATTCTTGGTCAAACACAATCAAGTTACTGTTGGGGTCTAGTAGTAGTAGTAAGTTTTCTCTTGTGTAAATATTTAAATATCAAAAGATATTCATTGAATTTTGAAGTTAATATACCCACTGAATATTAAATGTGGAGGGAGGCATGGAGGATGTAGTATTAATAGGAATCCGTCAGGAACAAATTTTGCTAATAGACTGGGTTCTTTTGGTGAAGATAGCCTCTTCTTCATTTAGCAAAATTGCAAGAAGCAAATTATCTCTTTTTTCAATCTTTTTCGATCAATTAAAATGAATATTAAACAAGAAGTGACTACATATATGTTTTTAAATGTAATAATTTTAAGTATAGAAGAACATGTAAAATGTTCACTTTGTTCTTTAATATTTATAATCTCAAATAATATATTGGTAAGCACATGAACAAAGATAATAAGATAAAAAAAACAAAACATATGCATTGTAGTTAAATGAGTATTTCTAGAACGTTTTTATTTCATTTATTAATGCTAATTAATGGAACTTTTTCAATAGAATACCGTGCGCCTGCACGTTAATATTAGCAATTATGGAGCAATGTATCATGGCTTCTATTGCCTGAACAATGTGTATAAATAATAAGGGATAAATAATTGGTTTGTAATATAATGTAGATTGTAGGAAAATCAAGTATCAGTATTATCTCTAAACAACATTTTCTTTTGTTTATATTTTGCTTCTGATTTTGATAATTATTAAGAGGTCGCTTCGAGTCTGTCATTGAACGAATGTCAAATCAATAAATCACTTATTTAGCCCCAGAAAGGCTGAATTCGCTGCGACTCTCGACTGTATCGCTTGTGACCATTTATGCGGTTTTATAATATTTTTAACGCGGCAAATTAGCAGAGTAAATGAGGGATGGTGCCAGGCCAAAGATGAAAAATATTATTGTACATATATTTCTTAACAAGCCCTTAGGCCCCGTTAGTATGTATAGCATCCGCACCGTACCCAGAGACTAATATTAGTCTATGCTTTTTCTTGGACATGGAAACGAAATGATGACGTTTGATGTGTACACGTATTCCGAGGAACGAAAAAAATGATAAGCTATAACGTCAATCTGTTCTATTCTAAATTGAAAAAAAAAATGTATTTTAATAATATGGAACATAAAGACGAATGTCTTTATCAAAATAATTTGAATAAAAAATATAATACTAAAATCTCCGGGGCGTGAAATACAAACTTTACGCATTAAGATAACATCGCAGATATATTTTTTGTTTTGTACAATACTTGTCTACAGTCTATACGAAAAAAAATAACTGACTAAATAGTAAACAGTTTCAATTATTTCAAAAAGTATTTTTATTATATAAAGTAAACAGAACAGGCGTCAACAAGCATCGTATTAATTTATCATTTATTAAGTAAATAGAAAAACTATTCTTTCCCTAGCTTTTAGATTTGATTACCTGCAGCACAAATTTAATACAAAACATGCTACTCGTATTAAGTACTAGACTTAAAAATAAAACCTTTCTCAATATTTTTAATCGTATGTTTTTTCTTCCATCATTAGTGCTGTGACTTTAATTATGTAGAGCTCGTTAAATACAGTATTCAATACTTTTTTTATTTCAACCCAAATGTTGTCATGATACCCGTCTTAAAGAAGTTTTATATTAATGTGTCACTATCACTTTAACGGATAAACAGAGTATTGTAGATTTTGTGTTCATTTTACATTTTCCCCTTCTTTTCAATTTTCTACACTAATATTATAATGATGAAAGATTTGATTTTTGTTTGTTTAGAATTGAATAGGCTTCGAAATGACTGAACCGATTTCTTTACCATTGGAATCCTACATTATCCCTCATAATATTATGATATGAGAGCGAAACCGCGGGGAACGCAGCTAGACATCAATAAAAAGGTAGCTCAATATAGCGAAGATGGTTTCGCAATGAACATCTAGGCGTATGTATATTTAAAATAAAAACTACTGGACCTATTTAAAAAATTCGTTCCCCATGATAAAGCTGCATGTTTACTGAGTGACATAGGCTATATAACATTATTTCACGAGTGACGATGATGTCATTGGATGGGTCGTTAAAAATGAAATAGTGGAGATTTAGTGGAGAAGGAGTAATAATAATTAATGGTTCCCTTCAAAATATTTATATTATATTATTATATAAATATTTTAATAAACTTCAACTTCATGTTTGTACATAGATCTTCAATCTGTTATTATAACAAAAAATCCATTATTAACATAGTGTTATTCACGTTTTAAACACTGGATATAAATGTTCATGACCGGTGTTCTGTATATAGTTTATTACATATACATTCGTGATCTTGAGCTTCAGTTTTTGTGCCTTATACATGTCTAAAATATATTCTTATAAGGAAACGAGCCGACCGAGATAGAAGTTATTATTTTTCCATTTTCAGTGACCTATGAAGGGTTATCATATCTGAGCTAGTCACAAATCAGCCTTTCAAATCATTAAACCTTAACCGCAGTGTTTATTCTGTTGATTTTCGAGGAGTTCTCTGAAATACCTACCACATGGATGATAAGACTTTACCAAATTTCTATGAGACCACACTGATACTCTACTCTTTCAAATGCAAAAATAATTCTCCAAATCGGTCTCCGGTCGGCGTTAACATACATAAATAAAAAAAACGGTTGAATTGAGAAACTCCCCCTTTTTTGAAAGCCGGTTAAAGATGATTGGCATTTATTATCTCGCGAACACATACATGATTCATCTTAGTACTTGACATTTATGGAGGATAAAAACATAATACTTAACGAAACTTAGTCACAATGTTTTAATGATTCTTTGTAGAGATTATAGAAATTTATATGAGTATTTTGTCGAGCGAGAAATATGTAAAAATAAATAAAAACGACGTTTAAAATCAACGAAAAAGACGACGTACATACTTATTTAAAAATTAATTACTTTATAGTATAATATTTTTACATTAAAATTAAAACCAGTGTTAAATCGCAACACAGCCTTGAGTTTATTAACTTCCTGAATACCTTAAATTACTAATTTTATAAGCATGTACGCCCGGTTATTAAAAATGAAAACCATTCTATAAATCTAATAAATCTACGTAATGATGAATATTACTTATGTTCATTTAATTAATTATCGAACAAGCGTATTTAATTGTTCAATTGTTCCGTCGAGTACGTGGGTCGAAATGCAAACAGCTTGTACATAACTTATGCATAGACGATGTGTTCAAACCCCGATGACAGTACACTTCAGTAGTTTCCCGTACGTAAATCTTAATTTCTATTGGAACAAGTCAGTTCGTGTGTGTCTATCCTATAGTGAACACAATCTATGTTATTGCGCTGAAGTATCAAACTTGTGTTAATATTATACAGTTTCAACATAATAGTAGCCTCGGCGTATTGTTTTCATTCAAACTAAGGTGGAAGTGGCAATTTATGAACGCAATTTGACGTCTGCACGCATTTCAGTAGGTAATAATATCAATAATTACTCACCACATTTTGAACTGTCATTCGTTTCCGATACACCAATATTATTCACTAAACTCGTTCTCGTCTATATGAAGCACTGTAGTTCCAAAGTTTATCGAAAACACCATCCCATTCTATTTATTTACGATACATGGACGTTTTAATAAAAACGAGTCCGATCAAAGTCGCGCAAAGTTTGTTCAACACTACTCTAAACAACATCTACGATACAAGTAGTTAATTATTATCACGTTCGAGGTAATTAAATGATCGCGAGTCTTTGAGATATTTCTGTGCATGGGAACTGAGCGAGAGTCTCGAATTGTTGTGAGCATTTAGTATTTAGAATATTGCTCAGCGATATCTACCTTCGGAATATTTTTTATTTTTAAACAACTCTGCAATGAAGGTGCTTAACCTTGATAATAGATGTCGATATAGGTATTTCGGAACGAGTTATGTTAATTCGCTTAACTGTTTTTAGGTAATATTATAATCATAATTGTACTGTGATCCAAATATATGATGAAATACCTTTATTATTGTGTGATACTGATTTACGTTCAAAGGAAAGTGTCGAAAGTACTTATCAATCGTACAAACCATAACAAATATTGAGTTTTTGTATTTGATTATCACACTTTTTATTTTATAATTTTCCATGCAATATAATTTTATTATATTCAACACTAACTTCTGCCTACGACTTTGATCGCGCTAAATTCGAAATCTTATCATCTATCTGTGTACGAAACTTCATCAAAATTCGTCTAGTAGTTGCGCCACGATTGACATACAAACATGCAAACCTTCATATTTATATATCATCACATTTTCAAATTTGCGTTTTACTGAAATAAAAATAAGTATATTATCCAGTAATCTCGACTTGTTATTTTGCTAAAATCAACGCATATAGGTATCGACCGCATCTATCTGTATGTATAAACTACAACATGGATTTTCATGCGGATTTTTTAATAGATAGATGATTGCAGAGGGAGGCTTATAAGTATATAACATGCATATCATATATCACGTGCGAAGTCAGGGCGGGCCGCTTGTCCTTTGTATATTGAGTTGTATATATACCAATAAAGTATATATAATTACAGGATCAAACATTTTGGAGACGCTCCGCTACAACCGCGAGACGCTGAAGGGAGCCCACCGCAGGCTGATAGACTTGGCTAACACTTTAGGATTATCCAACGCGACAATATCTTTAATAGAAAGGAGGGTTTCTCAAGACAAATACATCCTCTACGGGGGAATGCTCGTGACGCTATCTGTGATTGTTCTTGTTATTATATATTTGGTTTAAAGATGGACCTAAATTAATAAACCTACTCGCTTTTTAAGATATTTATTTTGTAAGGATATTACTGTTGCTACATTCTATTATTTATGTGTATAAATGGAATTATAATTATAGTATGTAATGTTTTTATTCATTTGTGAGTATGAGAACATCAACAATTTTAATAAACCTATTGTTTATTGTAAGTGGGCTATTATTCTGCGCTCGACATTCATAGTAATATATAACTACCATAAATATACACCGTAAGTGGTAAAAAACATGAAAAGTTTTTCTAGGTATTTAATATAAATATGTATTGTGACAGTAAAGCATTGAAGGACAAGGTTGTTTTTATAAGTTTTCTGTATTGCTCAATACTAAATTATCTTGTTCATTTTAAAATACTATGTTTTAGTCAAGGATGATATTAACCGATTTAGAAAGAAGAAAGAAAGAAAGTTTATTCCATACACAAGCAATATCAATTAATACCAAACAGAGAAAAATACAGACAATGAAATTTAGATATACATCTATTATTTAATATTACATCCATATTTGTACGTTATCCGATATTACACGCACGGCCAAGACCCGGTAAAATCTTTGTTTATTCAGTTGCAAATCGCGATAGCAGCGATGTACTAGCATAAATACAGACTGGACTAATATACATAGTATCGCTATGCGCAAAAAGCATATTACTAATTTAATATTTATTTGTCTTTGACATGGTTAAAATCATTATATTTGATATTTCCTCTCCAGCCACAATGAAGTAGGTATTAATAAAAATTTCTAGAGACCAATACTAGGTCATAAATTTTCAAATAAGTAACATTGATTTAAAACTACAACCACTTTCTCCTCGATGAATTTTCTTCAAAATAAAGTTTTTGAAAAACATGAAAACTACACGAAAATTATATGAGCCGTTAAAA
>LQNK01000523.1:1890324-1909905 GCA_001586405.1 Phoebis sennae
CCCTTCATTTTAAACCTTTCTAATAATGACCTAAACATAAATATTTAAAAACATTAACTTTCAAACAATGACATAAAGTTCAATATGACATAATTTTATTGCATTAAAATATTATTAAAATGGCACATTTTTAATAAATACACTTACATAAAGACACCATTTAATAAAGTACAGACATAATTTGAAATATGTCGTTGCATTTTGATTGCTTCATATTACAAAAATGACATAAATCGACTTAAGTCAAAACCAAATAGACTGCATTTAGTGCGTAAGTGACCTTATACAAACAACGGTCATTTTAAGATTAGAACATTAACAAAATATTTACTTACTTTTTGGTAAAATAACGCCGCACTCAGCATTGAGTCACATTAAAATTGAAATACAAAGGTCTTAGCCTCGTCAGTGTCGAAAAATCTCTGAATAGGTCACTGTTTTAGCGGGGAGAGGTAAGAAATACGTGAAATATAAAGAGACCCAAAACATCTGTTTTTCCTTTTCCAGGTGGAATTTGACAATTTTTGATTTACTAGACGATAGAATACCTTATTGTGAGTCGTTTTATGAATATAACTCATTTTACCAAAATTTTGAATTAGGTCACTTTCGTTCTCAGTGTGCGATATATGTTACAAAATATTTTTTATGCTATAGCAGGCAAGCGAAGTATGCGGTACCCCTAAGGCTAAGTGACTGACTGCAGCCCATGAATATCTACAACATCAAATATATCTATCGCATATGCCTTGCCGTCTTGAAGGGATAATGAGAGATTTATGATGGGAAAATGGGAGAGGAGTAGAACAGAATAGGAGCGGAATGGGATGAGCCACCGGATCCCCCCCNNNCCCCCCCCCACATGGGCCACCGGACCCCCGCACACCATACAACCATACGAAACATAGTGCAATACTGCTTCACGCCCATCTTCTGCTTACCTACCTACCAGCTACACAACAGAATTACCCTCTGTCACTTCTTACGAGACTTGCGGTTAGAAATGGGGTGGCGAGACATGGATTCTAACCCGTCGCTACACGGGCCAAAGATCACGCTTCGTTGAAAAAGTAATTGAAAAATATGCAGTTGAATTTTTGAATACTGCTTTAAGGTGAAATAAAATTTTTAAATTGGCAAACTTAATAATATAAATCAAACGTTTATTTCGAATAAATCAAATCAATTAGCATCCCTTTTATCAGGATCGCATCACAACATCCTCGCGGGCGCGTGTAGACAAAAGCCAAGACCTCCCCTTCCTTTCACAGGCTTCCGTGGCATAAGGAGAAAAATTCACACATGCATCCACGTCAAATAATAAAAATAATGAACAGTGAAAAGTACGCAGTTCTATATTTAAATAATGTTTCAAGGTGGAATATTAATTTTGTATCAAAGGGAAACATAATATAAATCCAAGCATTTTGATGCATTTATTCATCAATCAAATCATTTAGCATCTTTTTTATCGGGATCGCAGCACGGCATCTTGGCGGGCACGTGCGGGCAAGCGAACGCCACGTCCTCCTTCTTCCGTACACAGGGCCCCGTGGCCTCGGGGGGAGGGTTCACGCACGCCTGCACGTCCGGCGGCGGCTCGCGAGGGTGGTCTGCCACTCGCGCCGCCGCGGGGGATATCTCCGGCACCTCGCGGCGGTACTTCTTCACGCTTTCGTACGCGTCGGGCGAAAGGCGCATGTAGTCAGGAACCTTGAATGAAATATAAAAAATTTAAAGACGAAATAGTCTAAATATTTGTATAATTAAAGTAGTAACACTATGTGATGTAAGAGATATCTCCATGCGTTTCCTATCTCAGGCCTTTAATTCAATAGAACTTATATGACTCTTGACCGATCGCACTTAAGTATTGTCTCTTAAGATTGTGACGCACACTGCAAAATCATAGTATTGTTTGTGAATACAGGTGTCAGGGGAAAGTAAGAAATGTTTGTTATAGGAGCAAAAGTAGATGCATTTACAGAATTAGCTCATTTTGCGAACATGTCTAGATTACAAAAACAATTTACTTGCTACCTGTTTTAATAAGTTAACTATTTTGGATACGCGTTAATTTCCGAAGTTTTGCTAGCCTAACATACCTACGATTGGATTTAGTAATGCCATTTATTATAGTAATAATAAAAAAATCTGCAAGCCCTTGAATTAAACCGTTTCACAAATTAAATATTAAGTCTAGGCGTATTTCATATCTACAACTCGTAACATCAATTTGAAACAAGAATTAAATAAAAGCATTCCTGATGTCGTTATTAACGTTGACAATTCAGCTAAAAGGCAAACTGCAGTACCAATGTGCAATATCTCTTTCAGTTCATGCATATTTACCGGAAAATTCAATTTGGTGATTCCGACAATTTAATTGCATGATAGTTACTGCGCTCATACATCGGACACATGTCCCAAATAATCCGCCAGAGGACGGGCAAGCTAATTAATAATACTCTAAAGATATTAACTACACGGTTATATGCTTAGTTTAACAAGGGTATCTACTAGGTAAGTCTATTTTAAACTTTCAAGAAGAGACAGTAACGCATTTTGAACCTGTACAACGCATTTAAAATACTATACATATACACAAATTGCTGTGATAATAAAGTAATTTCATTCATGTTTGGGATGATTGAACATACCTAATGTTGAATTTGTGTATTTCATTTTACCTGGTAACGAAATATGTGAATTTTCAGAAAACGGTCAAGAGGCCCTTTTGACGCTCGACATTATAAAGGACAAAAGCGGTACTTACGTACAGAAAATTAAGATTTTTATTTAGCCCGAATAAAGATTAGTTTATGAATCCTAAGGGAGATTATGTTTGCCTACATTATGGCTATATGCCAATTCTTGGGATATCCTCTGAGGAGCTTAAATAGTTAATGAAAGTTTGCATGAAACTTCGACCTATTGGAAGCTGAAAATGTACCTAAACTAAAGGAACAAACACGCTTATGTGCACTCGGAAGATATACTGCGACCGAATCCACGGGCAAAAGCTAGAAATACATATTTCATAGTCAATCTTGTTTACAATTCACACTATACGTAGCCTAGTAGCTGCGGTATTGGGGTAGTTTCCTCTCCCGTACCTCTCCGCGCCTGTTCGCTGGGGATAAGTTATCTCGTAAGGGCACTCGTCGCGTAACTACATTCTGAAAAAAAATTTTGAGCCCAGCCGCTGCCGAATGATAATCCCATATTTTGATTTTATTGCCAAACTTGTTTATAATCGAAGTGGGACGGACGAGTCCTTGTCCACTTATGTGCATTCTGAAAAAAAACTGCAAGCAAAGACGCAGAATAAATCCAGTAAAACATTTTTATCGTCAAACCTGTTTACAATCCACGCCATACGTGCCCAGATAGCCCGGTAGATGCGGTTTGGGGGCCACTTCCTCTCCCGTAGCTCGCTGCGCCTGCTCGCTGGGGATGATCTCGTACGGGCACTCGTCTCGCGCGCGTCTTTCTGCGCGCTCATGGGCATCCTGACAAATATATAAAAAATGTACACGTATAAATACGACGTACAACAAAATAAGATAAGATTTCATTCAACAATCATACTAATTAAAATAATAATAAATTTTTTGTACGTAACATTTTGTACGGAAAGAGCTAGGCTTGCAGTGGATAGTATATAATTCTATTTCTGAAAAATAATCTAACGTCATCAGTCTTTTAAGGGTATGGGCATGCCCAAGACACGAATGGATATAATATTATACCTAATACAACTAATCAGTCCGAAAAGTTCTATGATAGATTCGGCGCATTCCAGGCTCTCTTTAATATCTACGAGTATGTAGTATTAAGACGTACAGCATCTTCGTATCGCACAAAAGTCTTTTTCCTCATTTAAGTGTGGTAGTCCCGGCAGCTATGTGGGTCGTGAATCGTGATGACTTTTCACGGTACTCGTACTTATATGAAGTAAGACTTACAGCGTCCTTGTATCGTTCACAGTAGTCCTCTTCCTCATTGAAGTGCGGTTGCTGCCCCGGCGGGTACGTGGGTCGCGGCGGCTTCTCGCGGTGCTCGTCGGGGGCGGCGCCACTGAAGCACACCACCTTCTGGTGGTCTTCGCGAGCCGCCCCAGACTTCAAAATGCCTTTCAGAGGCTGAATATTCTCACAGGTCGGGTTGCTGTTTCAAATAAAACGGTGTCCATCTCAAAATGATGAACCGCTTTTTTATTACAGAGAAATAATCAGATAGGTTTGAGTATTTCTAATTTAGGTGCTGTTAGTTTTTAGCGTGTCGACTTTCGATATGAAAATTGTTACAGAAACTTAAATTATCTATGAAAAAACCTGACTGAATTCCATGTGACAAAAATCGATCCCCTCCTTTTTCTGATTTATAAACGCCCTTTCGAAAATGTTTATAGCCTATCAATAGCACAATTCTAAATAATCCAGCAACACCGCACAAATCAAAATCCGTCTTTCTGTTTTGGTTAAAAGGCGTGCCCAAGAAATATACCTACATACATATGTTCGAAAATCTTTAGGTACCCTGCTTCCGTGCCAATGGGGTAAAAGGATAAAAACCTCCTTGGTAAGAAAGAAATCAAAGGACCGTTTTGTTTTCTCCAAAAAGAATAATGAAAAACACAACGACGCACTACGTTGTGAAATAATTTTTCTCGAGCGGCATATATTGAATTCCTTGGTGCGCTCAGAATTCTTATAAAGTATAGCTGCTATCCCTTACAGCGCTCGTTATTTATTAAGTCTAGAATTCTTCACTATCTAGATTTAAAAGATCACCCGTGCCATACAAAATTACATTTTGACTTTATATTTATATATTTGTAAATTCATAATAATTTACTTTTAAATTCTAAGTATGAAAGTACTTGTGTAATAAGACGTTTAATAATAATTAGTTATTTAAACGTTGCAAAATTTAAGATGGTCATTGTAATGCTCTGCATACAAGTAAAAAAAAACTTTGTGTAACAATAGTTACATTAAAAACTAGCTTCTGTGTACAGTATAGCGCGCTTTTAATTCAGGATATATAAATCATTAAAATGCCCTCATTTTATCCAGCAATAGTCGATATGTATAAGTTTAATCAAAATCCGTTCAGTAGTTAGGTGTGATTGACACACACACACAAACATCGAAACATCGAATGTTTCACGTTTATAATATTGTAGGATTAATTGTAATTAGTAAAGTTCATAATAATTTATTGGCGTATTTAAAACATGGTAAACTTAAAGTCTTGCTAGCCTTGTCTCCTCGCAATACGGTCAAGAGCGTGTTCGCTCGTAATTGAAATCAATGATTAACGACAGGAATTTCTAACAAGTGCAACGCGGTGTCTGTCGGTATATAATATATATTATGCGACCTTATAAAAATTGATTAGTTTAATTAATATTTATAAATACTTGGCAAATCAATTATAGTAAATCGGAATTTATCTGATATAAAAAATAACAATTGAAATCTAATCTTAATTAGTAAGTGTCGCATATCATCCATAATGATTATTTACCCGTTGTAGACATGATTGGGATCAAAATTGTAGGAAATATCGATCTACAAACCAGATAGAATAGCACAGTATTGTCTATTACAGTATTCAGTACTGATGCTATGTTATCCAATAGAATAAAACGTTGTTTATTTGCTAATTAATCGGTAACTAATATAAGGACTAAGAGGTGAGTTAAGGACTAAGAGGTGAGTTATAATAAATAAATCGAGAGCGTTATTGCTGAACAAACGGTCTAGCCATTTTTTGATATTCCTCATAATTAACAGAGTGTTTATTTGTTTTCAAAATCCATGACTAACATAAATAATGATCGTCATCGTAGTACCTGAGTCTAGCCATCCGCAGAGAGTCATCATAGGTGATGCGGTCGGTGGTCTTGGGCGGCGTGGGCGGCCTGGGCGGGGTCGCGCTGCCCTCCACCACGTCCAGGGCGGAGAGGCAGCGCTCCATGGCGCTTGGTTCGGCCACAGCAGCTTGGCCGATCTTCGCGAGCTGAGCGCGGGTCTCGGCTGCTTGCTCTTCGCGAATCGCTTCCTATGGGTTATTTATTATGTCCTATTATATCAATCGCGGAACTTTTTCTAAACTTTTGCATATAATATCCCTTTCGCAAACAGATATCTGGATACCCATATATCCATTTCAACGCTTTTATATCGCACCTTAAAAAGCGACCGGCTATCACACTATGTTTTATTGTTCTTGGACATGACTTTCAATATACGAAAATTTCCCTAATTTATATTTATCCAAAAAATATTCATAAAGTCATCACGAATACTTGGCATATGAGGGTGCTAATATAGTCATGATTGAAAATTGTTTCATCTAACATATTTTCGAATTGAGAAGGACATGTTAAAATGGAGATTATAACTCAGAGTTGGTGGTTAGAATTAGCTTCGTATGATAATATTACATAGTTTCGTTATTTGTTTGTATTGTTTCCGGTTAAATGATTGGAGTACTTTTAGCCGAGTTTGAACCTTTGGTTTGCTTCAAAAACTAGTCTTGACCGAGAAATTTTACTTTATTATATTTATTTTTTGGTGAACAACAATGTGTGTTACATATTGCTTACACATAGAGCGTAAGTCTTAGCTAACCGGATAATCTTCCCCGCTGTTGGAAGTACTCCATTAAAGATAATATTATGCACCCTTATAAGAATTTTTGGTAGGCGTAAGGATTGACTTTTTTATTTAATAGGATGAGATAACACAGTCTTATATAACATATTACACATAAAATTAAATGTTATTAGTGGAAAAATATATTTCTTTATTTTTTGCTGCATATAAAGCGTAAGTGAATGAAAATAAATTTTATTTTATAGCTTGTGCGTTCAAATCTATCTTCGACTGCGTTGTCCGTTTCCCTATAAATTTTTTAAGACTTTGAATTTTATTTCAAATATATCAAACTAGCTTTCCGTCCGCGACTTCGCACGCGTGGGCTACTAATTTCTGTATTTTGTAGAGGCGCACAACAAAAGTCTAAAATAATTACGGTCGCATGACCGCTGATATATGCATGTGTATAGTTTTTTTTTTTTTATAATTTTCTATAGAAATAGGTTTGACCAAAATCTGACGGTACGCACGCCTCTTCAAAATACAGAAAATTTTAGCCCGCGCGAAGGAAGCCGCGGGCGGAGAGTTAGTTATTTTTTGAAGAATTCATTAGACGTTTTTATCGTTTTAACCTATAGATATTGACCTTTTTATACTATTAACGTATTCGTTAAAGTATAAAAAGGCATGTCCGCAACTCAACCAAAATGTCATATTGTCACGACATTTATTGACACATTTACGACTTTAGAAGCGTATATCTCAAAAAATATTTATTTTAGCAAAAAACGCATTTACAAACCTCTACTTTATTTTCAAAGACCTATCCAATGATATCTCATTTAATGATGTATTAGCAAATTTATTTTTTTACCCTCCGATTACATGTATGGAGAGTCACCCTTAAAAATATTTTTTTTAAATAAAATGTAGCCTATAAGTTGAACCTAATATTGGTCTAACAGCATGTGAAATTTTATCAAAATCTGCTCAGTAGTTATTACGTGATTGACGAACATACAAACAGATAAACAGACAAACAGACAAACAGACAAACAGACAAACAGATAAACAGACAAACAGACAAACAGAAAAAAAAAATTCTAACCATGGTTTTGGTATCTATGGAACATACATATTACATACCAATCACTCTTTTTGAAAAATATTCAATGTACAGAAATGGTTCGGTTACTCTTTTATTATATGTATAGATAAATAGTTGCAAGATTTAATCCTGATTTTTTTTCCCCATTAACAAGATCAATGAGACGCAATAAAGGGCGCTCTTTGATCAATCCGTATACAAAGGAAACATTTTTTAATTATTTTAAAGCAACAGAAGTGGAAGGCGAGCTAAATTAAAAGCAGTCTGATAAATCACTATTGTACAACAAGCGACTAGAATACTTTATAGTTTAACGTGCAATTGGGTTGTTGATAATTTTTTTTACTAATAAAAAGCTTCATAAAATCATTTATATAAAAAAAAATTGCATCTAAATTTTGACAATAAGGGCAATATAACATATCTGTGTTATTATTGCCTATCAGACAATTTTTTGGAAGATTTTTTTTTATTTTTTGGTATAATTTTTTTTTCATTTTGATAAGGGAAATTTGATAGGAAAAAGTGTCAGAACGAAGACAAGTCTCGGCATCAAGGTGGCCCAGCGAATGTATATGTTAACCTAATAACCAAATTGGTATCAAATGAAAGGTCTTCATTTATACATTAAAACATGACGTCTAGCTCGGAGCGAGCCACTAGCATACCCATGCTTTACTAAAATACGTTACCTCTAGTTCATCCTTAAGGTTGCCCTCTCTCATGTGGTAGTTGCGCACGTTGTCTATGACCTCCTGCGGGAATTTGTCCGGGTTGGCGCTCATGTACCGGTACACGAACAGATCGCAACCAATTATCTTGAAACGATGCTTGAATACTGGAATTATAGCCCCTACAGGGAAAATATACTTCACTTAATGGATATACCGTCCACATTTCAGATGTTTATGCAAATACACGTCGCAGTCACAATATGATATATGGACTGGTGTATCAATTGTAGTAATTTATTATTTGACTTTTTATTTTAAGAAAAAGCAAAGGATTATGATAAAAATGCATGCAAACACATTGGCGTGTGGACACGTGCATGTTTGAATTTAAAATTTATCAGATATTTAATTTTTTTATACATTTCAAGTTTTCATTATTTATAGAGTCTATAAATATAAGTTATTATATGCATGTATTTGAAAATAATTCTAAATGTTTATAGGTGTGGCGTAGAGGCGTACAGTAAAATAACCTGTATCGACCTTTAATTCCCTATATAATGGATGCATTATGCTAATGAAATTATCCATTAGCGTTCATAGCCCGCACCGACCGCACTTTGACCAAATATGACGAGGCCAGCAAATTGTTTTTGGTTTCACTTCAAATGATTTCTGTTTTGCTTTTTTCATAAAATATTAACATACAATGAACATTTATATTTTGCCAGAAATGTAATTTTAAAGATAAAGGTTATTACTGCATATTTAATAATATTTAAATGTAATTTAAATTCTGTCTATTAGCAAAAATGTTATGAAAATTTTGCGTACCAATGAAAAACCTGTCCGGCGTATAATATGTCGGAAAGTTGGGATCGGACTCGGGCGTTTGTAAACGCATAGGTTTCAAGAATTTTCCCTCTCGTATTCCGGAATTTCGTCGGGGAATTTCACTTATTTTGATGGTGCCGTCGGCGAGGCTGTACCCTATAACGAACTGGCGGCCTTTGTCCTCGGGGTGGATCCAGTCCAGCTCACACAGATAACGTAGGTACTGTGGAAACCAATTAGCGACCTTGTTTATCAACCGCTTTACTATGTCTGATAAAACTGTCGCCTATTTTAATAAAACATACGCTTTATAGAATCGTGCAGTCTTAAATATAAAATGTAAAAAATATAATACAAAAAGTGCACAAAATATATCACTCATATTGAGCTTTTAATGGCTCTAGAAATAGATCGCATGCTTAACAGAGCGCGTTTTATTTTAAATTCATACAGAGCCGCTGTGAAAATATGGCACTAGAGGGATTCATATAAAACGCCAATAAAATAAAATGCAAACTGCCAATAAAAATTATTGTTGATCCCGGAAAGCAAAGTTCATTTTAATGAAATATGACAAACTCGCGAGAGAAGTGTCGCCAATTTTATCTGCAAAATATAATAATAATAAGTTTAACTAGCTAACAGACAGATGTAGCGAGTTTAGGAGTTGCAAGATTTCACTTAGGTGATTCTTGAGCCTTTGCTGGGAGTTCTGTATCCCAACTTTAATTGAGTCGTGAACTTGGAGCCGGGAGCATTCAAATACTTGTGTTATATAGTGGCTGCAATAGGAATAAAGCACCTCCTTGTACCGATCGATACTCACGGTTCGCAGGGAAACGTGCTTGAGAGAAGCAATTTGTTATTCCTAATGATTGCAAACTTTTATATTTGTTTGTGATGCTTTTGAAGGAAAAATTGCTTAATTTAATGAAATCAATATTATTCGAAACAACCATTTAAACAAACTTTCAGAATATACGATGTATTTTTGTTGTGAAAATGTTTACGAGTTCGAATCGCCAATAGAATTATTTGAAGAGTTTTTTATGGAACAAATGTAAGTTTTAACCTTATTAGCGTTCAAGTTATATCTGATGACATCCTTGTGCGGAGGTTTAGGCATCAACCCAAAGCAGGACTGCAGAGTATCCTCGGGGGCGCCGATCCCAATGTGTGGTGGTAGACTCTAGTCCATAAAAACGTAATACTTTAAGCCTATACAATTTATACTTATATTATAGTGATAAAATTTATTTGTTTGCTAAACTCCCTAATTTTCGAAATTACCAAATGGATTTGAAAAATTCTTGCCAATTATGAGGTTCATAAAGAAGGCGGCTATAAGCAAGTTAGCAAACTACTACAAACTTGTTACAAATAAAATTTATATTAAAAGTACATAATTTTAAATTGTGGAAACATTGTCGCTATTGCCAGAAAATCATTATTCATAAACACAAGGCTTTGCTTATGAATAATGGTTTCGGCTAGTCTGCCTATAAATAACTTTCCGATTTATAATTAAGTGAAGTAATCATAATTTCCGTATCGTAAAATTTTATAAATGACAATAAACGTTCAATTTATATTGATTATACGGCTTACGAAGGGTTCAAGGTATTTAATGATTAATGTCTTAATAATATAGCTAAGAATTAAAAAAGTTATGTTTACTTTTTGTGGGATTAAGGATTTTCTAGCGCGAAATTTAGTCAACGGTATTTTAACAAAGGTTTAAAAAATATGCTAAAATAATTTATAGCTACAGCATACCTTGGGAAATTCTTTCTTCGTCTCATGAAATACTTGAATTCTCGGCGGTTGATCGATGTACAACATTGACCTACAAAATTTTTGTAATTAAACTATTATAAAACTACATTACAGCAAATATGTAGAAAACATTTTCTTGAAAGTTTTCTGCAATAATAAATATCACTATCACGATAAGTATTGCCAAATTACACCATGTAAAAAGCAGTTGAAATAATATTTGACCAGTTGCCACATTGCCAAATATGGATACTTACATTGTACTGTATAAATATGTCTAGTATAATAACATTATCACGAAGTATTTTATTTTATAAGTAAAAAAAAAGATCTTCCATAGGTTTTTAAAAACTCAAACCTAGGGATTATAAACAAATCTCTATTCTTTATTATACACAAACATATTTCTATCCACACAATACTAATGATATTATGAATTACCTTAATGGGAAAAAGGTCATATAAAAATATATTTTATCGTATTTCAATTTAATTAATCTCTAGTAGCAATGACATGGCGGTAAGGACATTGTAAATTGTCGACATGTCGTGTTGTGCGTCTCCAAGGCTTTGCTAACATGACAAGCTTAATAAAGCCGTTGTCTTGATTTTAGGATCAAACATATACCGTACCCTTAACTGTATTAATGGACATTATTATAAACTGAAGCTCCTATGTAACACCAAGATGACACATCTATTTTCACGTACAGTTTTAGTAGTTGTGTGGCTTTTTCTTTCACAACCAATAAGTGATTAAATCTTATGTTCTCTTAAAATATTTATCCTTTTGAAATCGTACCCAAGTTCTAGTTCTAATCTGTGTTGACAATGATAATGTGTTATCCTCAGTCATAAATAGAGAATAATTAAAATAATTGTTCTAATTTATTTAGATACTTCTAAAAATTAAAAGAAGACCTTCGACTGCCAGCCTTGTTCACTCACATAACCTTAACACTACATACACATAAGCTTTTTTACTAAAATATGTTAATCTTCTGCGATGTACTAAACACACAAAAAATATTAAAAATTCAGGATTATTATTTCTGAATGAACGCGATTAACTAAAAAACGACTGGATTGATTTTTATACAGTTTTCAACAATAGAAAGAATAGTTCTTGAGGTTTAAGTATATAAATTATTATTTATTTATTTATTTCAGGTAACAGACAAATTTTGTACGGACAGACATATTATGATTTTATGTAAATTAGCAGAAATACGTCAATGTATTATGTTGAATAGGTCGCAAAAATTCCTTAGCTTACCACGCGAACGCTGCGCAAACTAGCAAAGATAAATATCTTATACCCACTTATAATAGTGCCTGGTGAAGGGGTCGCAGTCGAAGATCAGGAACCGTCGGCCCAGAATGAACACCGTCTCGCCGACGATCAGGTCCTTGGGCGCGTAGTACTCCGTCACCTCCTGGTCCGTCACCTCCATGCAGATGGATGGGAAATTCACTGGAACATTGACAGTTTGTATTGCGAAATACAAGAGTTGTTCCAATGGAAATATTTTTTAAAATCAGTTTCATCCTCATGTTCAGCCGTTGTATCCACTAAAGTCAAGGTCACTTATAATTTTTTCTTGTTATGCCTTCATTGAAATATTGGAACATTCTAACGGTATATTGTATTAAAACAAACACAAGGAAACGGTATATTGTATTTTAATGCTATGGAATCAAATAAATTAATTTTTATTTTTATGTTAAAAATTCCATATTATTATTTTATGGTATATACAACTTATTAAAACCCACCCCCACCTAGAATGGTTAGAGTATTTAGTTTAAAACTTGGTTAAAAATAAATACATTTATAATTTTAATTTTTCAATGGTGGCATATATTAAAGAAGACATTCAAACGAAGACGAAGGTTCAAGCTAGTTTACTATGAACTTAATAAATAATATTGTAAGCATTCCTTTTTATTTATATAAGAGAAACCATTCTAAAATGCGCTTATTTTCTTAAAGCTTTATCAATTTAAACAGTGCACGCCATAAAAGCTCTCGGGAGACTGGATTTATGGACTCGGTCGTAACTTTGCTCTATTTGCATTATATATTTTTAAATCAAATCTTATGTAGCTTCCCCGTGTGTCTGTATTAGCTAAAGCTAAAAAGCCCTCTGTAACACCCTTTCTTGCGCCTGTACAATTGTTATTATTATTATTATGTGCTTTTTAATACACTCGACTAGACTTACGATTGAAATACTTTTAAACATACATTAGAAAAAAACCTTTGTATGGATTATTTATTTATTTATTTATTTATTTTAAATCAATTACACGGTTTACATTAACCAATTACAATAATTGACATTATAATTAAAGATAACAAGAAATAAACATCATAAGAGATAACGTAAAAAAAAATAAAAACTTCTATAAAATAATAATAACAATAAGTCTTTTTCTCTTCTTAATTTCCATAATACAAACTAAAGCATTCATACGTCTCGCTCACAGAAATTCAGGCATACAGATAATAATTGCGACCATCCGTCAAAAAAGAGATCACAATCAGGATGGGCCTCCAGGAGAGCGTTAAGTTCTGAGAGCATGCGTGGGATCGGCGACCTTGCACGGGCGACGGTGCGGGAGCAGGGATATAACAAACAAGTACTATAATCCACTTTAATAACAAAGTGTTATAATCCTACTGATTAAAAACGTTTCGGTATTCCATTACGACCTTTATTAAAAGACTTCTGTTAAGAAAGATTAGACTATGAAAATTTGAGGTGCTGAGCTTTTAATATTTTACGACGAGGCTAAAAGCTGTGGCAAAGAAAATAAAGATAACTTCGTCTCAAAGGTTTAAACATCAGATAACAGCTTACGTTTATTACACATCGGTATTATAAGCTAATCTTTACTCGTAATGTGTGCAATTATAAATTCTGAACTGGGTTGCTCTGTCTGTTACTTCTGACGAGGTGAGCAAAGAACCGATTGTTATGAATTTTAATTAGAGGTTAACTTGAGTTATGATGGAGAGAGGTGAAGACTAAACCAGTTTTGTGTAATGATTTTAAGGGTTAAGTATTTCGGAAGAATACAATATCATATATTTTGTAAATAAAATGCTCCTATGAGTAACTGCATGTAATGTTTGAAATTATATTGCAAACTGAGACTTTGCTCAGACGTTACTTTGTCGTGGCTGCGATTCTCGGCTTACGCTCAGTCGTTCCTTACCGAAGACTGACTTCAGTAAATCGACGACTTTGCAAAACCTTGCTGAGTACGCATTTAGTTTGAATTCGCTGGCTATAGAACTGAATCAGAATTTTCAATCATCTTTGGTAGCTCTTGAGAGATATTGCGAATTTATCACACATGTTGACCTTGCTTCACCGTCAGGGACCTCATAAATGATTCTTAAAGTTCTTACCTGGTCTTTCCTTCCATTTTTTGGGTATTTTTCTTTTCTTCAAAAGTAATGGAAATGGATCTTTTCCGCCGGCTTTATCGTGCAGCTCCTAAATACATAATGAACATGAGGACTAATATTATTATTTTTGACAAAGTGTATGAAAAATAAATTTCTCGATATCGGTATAGATATCCGATGCGTGTAGAATTTCATACATTTATTTAAAAATAATTTGTATGTATTCAATTGTAATAAGAACAAACGCAAACAGTTACCAAAATTTTGTCAATTTTATTCTCTTATGGAAAACACGTCCAACATATTCATTTAAAACAAAATCTATTCCGCACACAAGTTTGTAGAACTCGTGGTCTGAAAGGCAGCTATATATTGGCAGGTAGATACCATTTGTTTCATTCGACAGGTCGTAGTTTGGTGTTTACAGCTCACTGCCATTTCATCGGAACGTGGATTTAAAACCTGGCCGTTATTTAAAACAAGAGTATGTAAAAAGAAAACCGATATACAGCGGACGTTTGAAATAGTTTTTTGTGCAGGGTAAGACGTGAATATAGGAAATGTGGCGAAAATTTCTTCTTTGCCATCTATCTTACTAATTTACTATACTTGTTAAACAAAATTTGTAAAAATAATAATACGGAAACAAAATACTATCCACGCCATCCAAAACAATGTATTCAATAGCCATTCATCATAAAGAAAAGGCGGGTAGCTTATCAGATTCTTTATCAAGAACATTATATTTCCCAATAATCTTCTTCTGTATTTATGAATGAACAACGTTAAAAAAGTGACTTTAGGTGCTATGTAATTCTCGACATAACTTAACTGACAATCAAGTGTAACATGATCGATGATATCACTGTATTCTGTGTTGCTCCAAACCTTTTGCTATAATTTTATTATTGAAAATATTCTGTAATAAAATCATTTAAAATGGGTGCTATAATTGCCAAATACCACAAATCGGTCAAACGCTTTGTTTGTATGGGTAAACTATATAATTGGAACGCACTCCGCCCTTCCATTGAGCTCGATAAATATTCATCGCTTTGATTTTCCGCGACCCTGATTTGTTTCCAAATTAGAACCAAACTTTGCTCTGCCATCAAACGTTTTCATTGCAGCAAATTGCAAACAACGAAAACGTGTCAAATAATAGATTTATGAATAATGAAATGGTTCTCGTATTTTATTACCTTTGTGTTTAATGTGCATGTATGTCAACAAATAGACGAGCTACAATGTATATGTTACCGTGGATATCTGATATAAGTGAATGTTAAGATGCACCGGATGTGTCGACAATCACCAATGTCGATGGTTTCACGTTAGTGTAAGGACATCCACGGTAACGGTATAGACTGGTGGTGAAAGCCTTTTATCGTTCGTATATTTTACAAAAAATATCCATGTCATAATGAAGAAAGTTTCCTTTATTCTTTTAATTTAATAAAACATCATAAGACAACAAAACTAAGATGAAGAAAAAATGTAAATTTCATAGCAAACCCACCTTTATGGAGATAGTGTCATCTTGCAGGAAATATAACATTTTGTATTCTGTCAATTCACCGTACTCGGCGTCTCTATTATCCCAGGCAACGTTAAAACTGAAATATGGAAGAACGGATCAATTTACTTTCGCGATTCCATGATATACTTATCTTGGCAACAAATCGAATGCCATGACTAATAGGGTACGGTTTGTATATAATGTCATTTTACATTTTGCCGTAAAATACGTTTGGCCAGATACATATTCAGTAATACAGAATTTTCGATCTTTAAATTATTTTAATGTTTGAGAAAATGCACAACAAATACGCTTTTATAATTTTGTACAATAAAGTATAATAAATAAATAAATAATTAAATAAGACCTCAATACTTTGTTATTCCATTAACACTAACGCGAACTTGGCTTTCATGTCACATTTATGTTTTGAACGTATTCATAATAAAAGCCATGTAGGCATAAAACCACCATTAAAGAAATAAACACTAACTTAAGAATTAAAATTAAAGACCCGTATTCACTTTCGTTGTCTTATCTGTGATAATCTATAAACTAACTTTCATACTAGACGTTAGCATTATTTTTTTGGTACTTATAATTACCACCTACCTCGGTTCCAAATATCAAGCTTCTAGGTCATCTAGAAGTGGTTAAGGTTTGAACTGTGAGTGAATCAGTCAAAAAAGGGGGTTTTTAAACGCTAATATGCCAAAAGCAGTTTTAGCTAAATTAATGAAGTTTTAAACTATTTACCCTTAAAAAGGAATTAATACACGTGCCGGATTTCATGAATGTGGATTAAATAATTTACGATTTATGAGTAGGTTATAAGTGTAAATATTATACACATGGCACAAGGCGCGTTGTCCCTTCTCGGAACTTGGCTGACACTCTACCGCGCGTCTATATGTGGGAGTATAAGAACCGCCACATAGTTCACAAATCATACGAACACTGAACAATCCAACAATTACGCAGTTTCAGTTCGAAACAATTTCGAAATGCATAATTCCGAGAGAATTTAGGGAATACAATGAATGCCTGTATGAATCTATTAGCAGAGTATTCACAGTGAGCGTTGTAAACACATGTTAGCTCGTTCATTTTGACCCACGAGCGACTGGGGAAATATGTTCAGTTAACTTTTTGGGCGAGGGAAATATTGCAAAATACTGCGGCCGTGTAACGACCGAGTCTAACTTCGCACATTGAGAATGACTGAATGAAAAATATTCATTTCCATATAACGTTTCTGTGTATCTCCCAACTTTATCGGGCTTGTAATTTATGTTGCGTAGTTTACCTGTTTTGTTTCCGACCTGAATTTGAGAAAAGGGCATGCTTATTAGATCAGTCGCATACCGAAGTAACCTTATTTATTAACAAAAACGTATATCAAATTGCTACTAAGAAGAAAACAATTCTAAATAAGGTTATTGTGTACTAGCGATTGTATAACGCAAAAGGTATATAATATGAACGTTGCGGAAGAGACTCTTAAGTGACAGGAAATAGTATCGAAATCCGTTGCGTGTATAAATAAGAACAAGCTGGCGGATATACAAACAAAGGCCGATAGTGTAGCTTTCATGTTAAGTAAATTTCACACACTGATTTTTTGTAATAAGAACAATATCTTTGAGCTATGATTTGTCTGTATTTTGACGTTGTAAAATCTAATTTAATATAAAACCTATGCAATTATAAAGTTGTTAATTTTCCATAGTGTTCTATATGTATCTATATGTATTAAAACAAAGACATGTTTGTAACTCGAGAACTGCTGGACCAATTCGGCAGAAAATTCGTAGGGACATACCTCAGGAATTTTAATCCCGGAAATTCTGCGGGAACGGGCTCTATATAGCAAGAAAAATCATTATTAAATGTATTATTAAATCACAATACAACCCCGCCGTACCAGGAATATGCGATTTCTACGGCTAGTATATTCTGCAGTCTCCAGAGGGCAGATCTCTCAGTTTTGATTTCGTTTGTCAGCCACGTACAATTTAATTGTGTTACACGCCGGAGCTTCGCTACCTGCTTGGCGTCTGATACAATGTATTGCGACTTCAAGCTTAATTTATTTAATTCGATAGATACACAAATTTTGATCTGAATTTTTGGAACTTTCTTCATTTATCGATTCGTGGTGTCCCATAACAAACTTTATATACTTTATTTAATATTGGACAGGACTAAAGTAACTATCAAAATGTATAATAAATATATGAGTGATGGACCTAAAACTTAGGCACCTTACCTTTTTAATACTAAGTCATATATAATTACCGCATAATAACGCACATGTATGGTACTTTTATTTTTTATGGTATTTCTAGGTAAACACTATCCATAAGGGAAGTGATATACAATCATAACGATCACTAAATAACATATATCAAAACCGTTGTCTGCCCCTATGTACACTCAGATCTTTAAAACTTCTCAACAAATTTTGATGCCTTTTATTCACATTCAAGAGGAAGGTTTAAATGTACATAACATGCATCTGCGTAGCCGGGTTTCTAGTCTAAATATAAACACGAGTAGTCACTTACGCCAGTACTTTTCCCTCATACTCCAAGAACCGTCGCAGAGCATCGTTGTGCGCCGTGGCCCGCTGCGGCGGCTGCACCGACTTCCATCTTTCCTTCTTTTTGTAAGGATCCTCGGGGAGGTCCTCCTCTTTCGATAGCTCCACGCCTTGTGACTGCAGCCATTCCTGTGAAATGATTATTATTTATTGGCAAGTCTGTGTACATAAACTCATTCATGCTTTAGTACAAATAGATGAATCAAATTATTTTAACTGAACTTATTAATTTCAGAAAAATAGCAAAGAAGACTATTTTACCAATGGGAAAGAATTGCTATTTAATATAATCTCAGTTTGAATAAAAGGCCGTGTTGAGATAAACGGCTAGTAATAAGATAAACAAATTCATCAATGTTTATCAAATCAAAACAAAATGCATCCCAAACATCAATGTATGCACTTCTTGCCGTTAAAAAAATACTTAAATAGAAATCGATATATAAATAAGTTTATATAACTATACACTACTTCTAAAAAAATAATAAAAATGTATATTCAAATTTATACAACACGATGAGGTGTTCGCGCGCGTTTTGTTTTACAGACTACAAACGTTTTCATAGATATTAAATTTAAGTATATAACACAGATAACATATTAATGTAGACACCGTGTTTAGATAGACAATAAACATAAATATTATAAATCTGTTGACTGTTCAAATAGAAATTGAAATGAAATAATTGGATGTTAATCTAAGGTTTCTCTTTGTTATCTAAAGACGGTATGTATGAAATACGTTATTTTGTTTATTATTTTCAGCTAGTCTATCACGTGCCTCCGTGGCGCAATTGGCTAGCGCGTTCGGCTGTTAACCGAAAGGTTGGTGGTTCGAGCCCACCCGGGGGCGGCAATATTTTTTGTAATAATTTAATGATAGTAAAAATTAATTAGTTTTACATTTTTTTGTTTACTTATACAGGGTGTCCCAAAATTCAACGATAATACGTCACCAGGTGGTGGGCCTACTCATAACTACTTGAGGAAAAATAAAATAAAAATTCAATCTAACTTATTTTTTAAATTATAGAAAAAA
>LQNK01000523.1:1910482-1925024 GCA_001586405.1 Phoebis sennae
TTTTTTCTATAATTTAAAAAATAAGTTAGATTGAATTTTTATTTTATTTTTCCTCAAGTAGTTATGAGTAGGCCCACCACCTGGTGACGTATTATCGTTGAATTTTGGGACACCCTGTATGAGAGACTCTTCCTAGATTTCATTTTTAACATTATTTCATTTTATGATTATGGTTTAAAAAAAGAACATTAAGGCAATTGGCATCTTATTAAGGAGCACTGTAGTGCTGGATTGTATTAGATATGCATACAAAAGTTTATAATCTCAATACAAAAATCTATAGGTAAAGGGTTTGTTACAACGCTGAGATCGAGATCTGCTAGACCATAACGGTAGATAATTCGTGGCTCTAGTTTTGGACCAGGAGAAGGACATAATTATTATGATACTTAAATCCCACGGGACCGCGTTATATACGCGTGAAACCGTAGGGCACAGCTAGTATGAAATAAATTACAATATCTAAAGTTATTTAAACTACAATAACATAAATTTTATGGTCATTACAAAAAATATATTTATCCTATATTACGTATTATTATAGTCTTTAATAAAATATATTAAAATCGTCTTAAACAATATTTCTACACTGCGCCATGAACTTTCACATTTCCATCTAGAGGTGCGAATATCTGTTTAATTCAACTAAAATGATTGTCAGAGCTTTGGCTAAAGTATTAAATGCGATTCTGTTAGCTGTGAAGTTTGCAATTTGCGAACATAACAGAATTTGGATAATATATTTAACATATTCGATATCATGACACTCATTCATGCCACACATCAACATTCAATCACGATTTTTCAAAATTCTAACAAAAATCAAATGCCTTTTCAAATTCTTAGCTATGGAGGTTCGGAGTAAATTTTTATATTTTTCGGTTCGGTTTTTATAGGTTTGCAACTTTACATAACCAGTCATGACGAAATGACGAAACTTTATTTATTTTCAAACTATTTATTTAACAGCAAGTACTATTATACGCTAAATCAACAAATTTTTGTAGTAGGCGTCATGAACCTGATACTTACTGAAAGGTAAAAACTTTTTTAGTTCAAGTAAAATTGTGTTATATTCCCAGGTAACTTAGTTACATGAAACAAAAATGCCAAAATATGTAACTATATTTTTTATCATGATTGTTCTCTGTAAATTATTATTATTTATTTTTGTTTAAAAAAACTTACATAATCTTTTCTATCACAACTTTGCTTGATCCTTATAAAAGGCGTTAGTTTGGCAAATGGCAAAGAAAATACCCTATTTGGCTGTTATTATTCGCATATTATGCGGTAACAGTGTTTGAATTGTTGAAAATTTTCTTTTATACAAACATGATCATACTTCTGGGAACATTTCAATATATAAGAGTAAATAATTAATTTTAAAACCAGAAGCTAGTTGAAAATAAGATAACCTAATTGGCAATAAACCAGATATAATTTTTTACAATTGTCATAAAAAAGCATTATTATAAAAATATATGCGGTAATGAATAAGAATGATAGCGCAGAATAACAAATTATGGTTATGTAATAATACGACAATAATACCTAAAACGCTTCTTATCCAAAATCACGTCCAAGTTTACAAACGATATATTTTAATGTTTTAAACTATAAGTTTGGCAAGTTTGTAAAATTACTTTTACAGTTAAGTTACGTTTCCCTCAGTGCATTATAATAATTACTTATAAGTATTTCTAGAACCAAAAACCTCCGATTATTTTACCGTTATGTAGTTATTCAACACGAAGATTATCATTTACCAACCACGTACCCAAGCTAGCGGTCGTAACGCTGAGTCTAAAATTTATTCAAAATGAGTGTATTATCGCTATCAGATCCCGTTGTGCAAGCTTACATCGTGCATTCCACGATTCTAGCCGGCAAAGTGTTATTAATGAGTATTTTGACTGCCGCAGTGCGCATCACATTGAAAGTGTTCCCGAATCCAGAAGATGCAAGCTTCCTCAGAGGAAAAGTGAAGTTTGGAGATCCTACGGTGGAACGTGTGCGTCGAGCTCATCTCAATGATTTGGAGAATATACCTATGTTCTGGATTATAGCTATTTTCTATGTGACGATTGGTCCCTCTGCTGCCCTGGCTATTTGGTTGTTTAGAGTGTATACTGCGTGTCGTATAGTGCATACTCTTGTATATGTACTAACGGTGCCACAACCGGCAAGAGCCATCGCTTTCGGAGTGCCATATATTATTAAGTTATACATGGGGGCCCAAATAATTTTGTTTTATATTACATCTATATAGAAAGAAGTATTACAAGAATTTATAAAATTCAAGGGATTTGGTTTTAATTGTAAATAAACAGCTCAAAAGAGTTACTCGAAGTGGGTAAAAGGTCATGGACAAGTTCATGTTTGTTCATCGTTATGAATTTGACTTTAACACTAAATAAAGATACTGTATTTACATATTTGAGATTTTATTTCTAAGCAATTTTATATCATTAATCCAAATGTTTATCGCTACGATATTAACCAGATTATACAGTTCATTAACCTCAAGCGAACTGCATATCCAAGTCATGGACATGTGATTGTAAAACGTAATTTGAGGTAAAATTGCTATTGCTATACCACAAACACTCGTTTTCCTTTATATATTATGTGGACTTCAACACTACTTAATACTAAACAATAATGTAGTAAAATACTAAACGCCGGCAAGTGCGTTCAATAAAAATGTATAGTTAGGTATCTATAGCATTGTTATTATTACTCTTTGGCTCTGACATCATTCAACCGGAGACTCGCGTATTGATACAACGCTTTACCGTGTGCGCATTTTCCTCGTTTGAAAAACTAGTTATTGTAACAAAATGGTGCCCGTTACGGTAGTAGAACCCGCTGTTCGTTCATTCATTTTCTACTCCGGCGTTTTGGGAGTGAAAATGTTATTGATGTCATTCCTAACAGCGAAGCAGAGGTATAGAAAGAACGTGTTCGCGAACGAGGAGGACGCTAAGAAGAGGAAGGGAGTTGTGAAATACGACGATCCGGACGTCGAGAGAGTTCGCCGTGCGCATTTGAATGACCTTGAAAACATACCAGTTTTCTGGGTACTGGGAGCGTTGTACTTGACGACTGGCCCGTCGGCGGCTACGGCTATAACGTTATTCCGAGTGTTCACCGCGGGTCGCATTCTACATACAATAGTATATGCTGTCAAGCCTATACCGCAGCCGGCTCGGGCTATTGCTTTCGGTATTCCTATGATGATCTCGCTGTTTATGGGTACAAAGGTTGCAATGCACTACTTGCCGGCTTTGTAAATGAGAATATAAAGGAAAGGAAGACTGCAGAACAAAATTTATGGGACATTGTCATATGTGTTTATGGGTACTTTAGCATTTATTATTAATTTTAGTTAAGATATTGTTATACATCCCTTTGTTAAAATATATTTTTCATGTGAATATTTTGTTTATTTTTTGTATATATCTTCAAAGTTACACATACTGAGTAATCTATACACATTAGCGCAGAGCTATATTACGCTCAACTTTTTACATAAAACATAAAAAATTCAGCAAAAATATGGTTAATAGTTTTTATAATATCACGCATCCATATTCTTAGAAAGTAATTACCCCGCACTCCCCGCTTGCGTTTCTGTTTTTATCGCATATAGTCGTTAGCATTTACCTCACAGATACATTAATTTCAATAAACTTAATTTATTTTGCATAAAAGAGAAATTTGTTTTATTTTTGAAGGTCATATTACCAAAATCAAGAACAAAGACTTTTCTTCATGGAGTCTACTTTAATTTGTTACGGTCTCTATCGTAATAATATAAAGTTGAAGGGTTTGGTAATTTGTTTGAACGCGCTAATCACGCTAATCCTTTCGAAAAAATACTTTTTTGTATTAGATAGCTTACCATCAGGTGGGCTCGTGGTCAAATACCTGCCTGTCACTTATAAAAAAAAAGATAGACTACGAATCGAGAAAGGTTATAGTCTATAGTCTTCATACATTATGCTTCAGGAGCGCGGCGGCGGGGAACAGCTAGCATCAGCGGCAGCTATCATATATTTACATTTATCAACTTCGATAACGTTTGAAAATCACCTGCGTGATTATTCAATGATAATGTATTATTATGCGACCATCAATAACAATGTCGTCTTTTGACAATCACTTCATAATTGACAGAGAAAAAAACGAGTAGAAAATACAATTTAATTTTATACTTTTAACCTATATTACCTCATACCTCTATGGTTTAAATTGCATAAGGTAAATGTACACTATTACTATAGTACGTTTTGCGTCATACAATCCAAATTAAATGCTTCTAAATTACGATTTACGTATTCCGTACAATTTACCTTATATTTATCAAGTACTGTTTAGGGATGTTATTGGAATAAGTGTTGATATTATAATTATACATGGCAAATGTAAATGTGCAAATTAAATTTCAATGTAGAGGACATTGAAATTTATTTAGCACATTTGGAAATTCCTAGCAAAGTAATTTTTTTTTGTCTGCGTCATTGGTTTATTAATAACATTTTTGACAACATATCGAAAGATCTCAGATTCGTATCCCGGGAGGAGGTGAAGAGTGGTGCAAAAAATTATTGTGGGATTTATATTACAAAAAGTAGTGGCCAAAAAAGTAAAAAAATGAATATATAATATGACATGAAAGGAGGAGAATAAGATTGGAATATGATTTTCTGACACCCCATTCACCATACGTACCGACACTATTAATCAACCAAGTATAGTAACATTTATTTAATCCTACGATGCCATATCTTCTAGTGTTAATCTATGAAACCGTTGATAATTGGTAAGATCAATGATATTAAATCACTATATGACTAGATATGTTATTAGCTCGCTAATTTTGAGATTTAAACCGGATTCATTTTGTATCCGCACTCCCTTGGACTTTACATAGCAACAGAAAGCTTTAAAATACCTGCGTGTGTCTTTAGAATATGTACGAATCATTCTCCAAATAAAAAATATAAAAGGAAAGTATCACATCATAGGTAAACACTCGAAAATAAAGAGTTTTTAATTCAACTATGAAGTGATTGTCAAAAGACGACATTGTCATTGATGGTCGCATTTTTTCACGGTAGCCTTGTATAGGTATAATATATCTATACTTAAAATATATCATTGTGTAAAATATTAAAAAACTATTTTCGAGTGCTTACCTATGTCATGATATTTCTCCTTATATATATTTACTTGCAAAATTTTCTAAATATACACGAAGGCAGCTTTCTGTTGTAACCAAGCCACCGTTCTATCATCTATGTATAGTTCTGTCAATAATCGGTAGTCGGTACGTAACCATATAAATTTGAAGACTCATGGCTCACATTTGAAGCCTCGAAATAAGTGTATCTATACATATAATAAAATCGTAGACTAGCCGTGTCTGTACATTTAATATTTTCAAGAAAAAAATTGTGTTTCGTGTTTTATTTGTGATTCTAAACTCAAAACAATGATTTTTAGAATTTTTGTCTGTTTGTCTGTTTGTCTGTTTGTCTGTTTGTCGGGCGTTTGTACGCAGTCAACTCCGAAACGGCTTAACCGATTTAAATGCGGTTTTCGATTATTTATTACGGCAAGTCCCCCGGAGGTTTTAGTGTTTGTTTCATTCAAATCGGTTATATAATAAAAAAGATATGAGGGTTCAAAGTTATCCATCAAAACACATCATCAATGCGCGTAGGTACATTCAGTTGAACCTTTTTAGTCGTTGTTTGCACAGTACTTTTTAATGATAAATAAAGCCTTCTTTTAATCTCCAAAGCAGATTATGATCATGGCGGCCAATCACAACAAAGACTAACCAACATGCAGAAGTTATTATTTGCGTCCATAAAGTGCAAGAATGCGTTAAATGCGTGCAAACATACAAGTCTCTTTAATTCTAGAAGTATACGGCGGATACCGAAAATGTAAATATTTTGCAAAAAAATATAAGAGAATTATTAGGATTATACAAGCATGAACAGTGACACTTTTGTTATATTTCATTTAGGATATACTTCGGAATTAAAAAATAACAGTTCTTAAATCCTAAAGATTGGACAGTTCTTTTTAAATAAAATAGAAGTTTATAAATCGTAAAAATTGTCCTTCTACTTCGAAAATCCACAAAGTACAGAATTTTGTAGTCCACGCGGGCGAAGCCGCGGGCAGAAAGCTAGTTAGTAATATATTTATAGTTATTTAATTAATATCATTAGTGTAGGCATAATTTCACTGGCCGTTTATCGTAGAGATACTTACACATCGAATTTGACATTGGACTTAAATTCGAAGACTTGAGGAATTGCAAAAAAATAAGTAGAAAAATGTTTATATAATATATGTTGTAAACTAAATATTAAAGATGAGTTCATGTTTATTTATTTATTTTAACAGCTTAGGTTTGAATTAGCTTATAAAAAAACACCGACTTTAGAATTTCACAGAAGGTAATGTTGATATATAGAAATATTTTTATTTACATCCAGATACGAAACGAAATAGTCGTTGGACGTTCTTATTTTTATTGCTTTGCATTTTTAGATGAAAGTTGATGTCGTCATTTTACAAATGTTGTTAATAAAATGAATAAACATAATATGAGGTTTACATTAAGTAGGATAGTTGTTTCTTATCAAAAATGCACAAATGTTCCTTCATATCGCATTTTGATATGAAGCACTTTAGTTATAAATATCATATATTTCTTTGTCTATTTATCAATAGTAGTTATCATACTTGAAAGAATACCATTCAATGAATCGATTCTTACAGAACTATACAGCTCTAAAAGAAAATTAACCATCACTAACCTTTGACGAATTTTCATATAATACCTATATTTTACTTAAGTTACATTTGACCGAGCGAAGTCAGAGTCGAGATCTTGATTGAATTTCATAAGCGAAGAGTTGATTCAAATATTATATCAAAGGCTGTGCGTAGCAAATTAGTTATCGCTTAATAGTAATAGCATATTTTTTGCGTTGAAGTAAAATAAAAGTTGAGTCTTAAATTTTTAATATATAAAATCGTAGCTTAATTATTTACAAATGATGTATGAGGTGTCATTAATCTGTGACACTAACGCTTATGTTTATTCCCTATTAATGACACGCGGTTTCGCCTGTGCTCACGTCATTAATTTCCTTACAAGTTTACTACAATACGTACTCACGGCCAGCGAGGTCACCGATGTCGCTAGCCAATAAGTTTTAATCTACCGTCTTTAAAAAAAAAATATAGTTAAAAGTTAAAACTACTTTATTGTAAAATCAATAAGTGTAAACATTCTTATTTATCATTGTAAGTATAATGTATAAAATTGTAGTGGTCGCTGGCTTATGATGCACAGAAAAACTGGAATGAGTTTATGATTGTATCATCCTAAGTTATCTGTAATTATCTATAAGATATAATAATAAATAAATAAAAAAATAATAAATTATATTTGAGCATTATATTTGACGACCGGCCCGTCCGCAGCACTTGCTACAGCATTATTTCGCGTGTACACATTAAGCCGGATCATATACACTATTGTTTATGCCGTGAAACCTTTGCCCATGCCGACTCGTGGCATCGCATTTGATATTTCTCTCTTAATATCATTATTTATGGGAGTGCGTGTTTTATCACATTACGTAATGGGTATTTAAGTTATTGATGTCATCTGATATCTATGAAACATCGCCAAAAATGTCATGTTAGTCACAATCAAATCCAATTTTTTTTTCTTGTATTCAAAGATGATAATATGTAGATTTTAAATTAAATTGCAAAATGTTTATTATATTCATATAACATTAAATAAAATTTACAAATTCGAAATAATATAAGAAAGTGAAAAAATGTGGTTTTTTTATTCTATAATTTATTTTAATAAAAATGCATCGCGATAAAACATTTGAATTGTTTTATTGATTGTTTTTAACAAACATTACAATATTAATAAATTAGTCTAGTTGTATAGGATTTTATTCATTAAAAATTATATAATGCCTGCCTGTACCTATTTACTTTTAGGTTGAGGTAAGATCAATCGGAGTAATTAGCATCATTAAAATTGTAGAGTCATGCAACAACCGGGATGCATCATTAATGCAATGACTTGATTTTCTCATAAAAGTTTCCTACAGGCGTTTTTATAGAAATCTTACACAAATTTAGTAATGATTTTTAAATACAAATTTAAATAACAAATTAAATTTAATATCATCTTAATAAGAGATGATGCGCATCAAAATTTTATATTTAAGAAGTAGTTGGAAAATCCGGAAGTCTCAAAACAAATGTTTTCAATTCAAGTAATTGCAACACCATTTCTCCAAATTAAAAGAAATAAAGCTTTTTATTTCCTTTCTAACTTTTTCAGTAAAATATCTTTATAAATATAATATTTCTATGCAGATAGAAAATATAATGAATATGCAAATGTTTGCAAGTAGCGTTACGTATTTCTTAGATAATTATCCGCATACAAGCAAACACATGTCAAAGATGTAAAGGTGTACTGTACAGGTCATATAGTTTATTGGCTAACCGTCGTGGACAATATAAAAACCACCCAAGCTAGTCCTGGGCTATAAACACATTTACTTTAAGCCCGCCAACCTCACTTTCGGCTTTATTCTAAAAGCCATTTGAAGGTTTACGGCATCCATTCGTTTCACATTATAGCTCTGTTAATGCGAAAAAGAATCACATTTTGAATATAGAACGCAGTATAGATTATTAAACACGCATTCCAGATTTATATCTTTCATAAAGAACAGGTTAACATTATGCTGCTACTGTCTATGCTGTGTTATCTGTTGTTTTGTTTTTATTTTAGCAATGATGAAAAATAAATTGCAATTTAACAAATTGTGTACAGAAAGGCGGCTATGGCTATGAAGGAAGTCCTTCCAGGTGACCTGTTAGGAAAGAATAGGCCCTATAGGCTAGGCGCATGCATTAATTGAATTTATAATTTGAAAACAATCTAGAGGAAATATAATTACGTTTAAAAAATTGCAGAAAATGCAGGTAAATCTCAACAATGATCATTTAGCATCAATGTTACACGTGCCATGACTAAACTAGGCAAAGGGAAATAATTTGCACTGAAACGTTACATTTCACCTGTGTAGAGAGCACGCTGCAAATATTCTCGGATTTATTTCACAATGTGAGACAATGAAATTTCTTATCTCCATAGCAAAAATGCAATTTTGCAACATGATGAATTTTACATGAGTATTGTATAAATTCGAATATAAAACAATTTTCTTTTTATTTTTTCTAGAAGAACATTTATCAAAGATACTTAATTACAATTCATGTTTATTTTACAATTTATTTTTATTAAATGCATGCAATCTATCGTACTGCCTATTATAAAACACATTAAACAATTTACTACCCACCTGACCATAAAACAATATTGCCTAGAATTTAATAGAAGAATTGGATAATTTTGAAATTAATTTGTGTCTGGAATAAAATTTTATATATTTATGTAACATTGTTTTTCCGTTGTTGTTATTAAAATATAATATTATAAAATGCAAAAACAGAATATGCTAGTTGACTCTCATTTAATTTGGTATTTAAAAAAAACTATATTTTGGACCCCTTAACACCTCAAAAAATGAAATTTAAAATTTACCAATTTCTGAACGAGTGAAAACACTAGCCTGTTACGATGCACTTATTTGAAATAGACTTTCAGGATCAAATTCTAAACTATGGACTATCCTACTTTCATCGCAAGTTTTTTAGGCAAAATTGCAGAAGTAACAATATTATGTTTCCTAAATTGTTTACGATATAAGCAAAGTTATTCCTATTAGTAGTACATGCAGAATGTATTTTTTGTAGAATCTACGGGTTCGATTCCTAGCTTGATAAATAAAATTGTCAAATATTTAATGGTGCAGTTTTTTATTTTTGTCAAAATCAGGCTCGAGGAGTCTCAAGGCATTTTATGATAGTCCTCATAGTTTAGATTCCTCTAAAAATGTACTTTTAAAATCACTTTGGTAGCTACAGGCAGGATGTTTTTGTTAGTTAAAAGCTGTAGGAAATATTAATTTATTATGGGAAATTTAATTTTAAAAAATGTATTATGAGCCAACTAGCCTGTTCCTCTATAACTACGAACGTAAAATTCTTCATATTTGCTGTTTGGTTAATAATTTATAAAAATATCTAGAACAATAAGCTTTCTGTACTTTTAAGCAAAAAGTGTGTAGCTATTGGAAGACTTCAACCGAATTCGTCAATCGAAAGCAACTGGCACAGATTGATTGATGTGACTATCGTGTTGACTGTCCTACATAGATATCTATCGGATTTTAGATTTACATCCCAAAATTAAACAAAATACCTGGATAGGATAAACAATATTTAGTCATTGACGCGTCATTCAATTTTATTAGTATGCAATGAAAATTATACTACTACCGCTCCATTTTACTTAAGACAATAAAAATATAATATAATTTACTACACGGATTTATTTCATATCAATAAATTATCCTTACGAAGATTATCAATATTTTATAGCCCTGGCCCCTGACGCACAACGGAACACCGCTGATAATTCTGTCAGTTTGACAGTTAACGGTGCCTGATATAACCTCAAATCCGCGCTAAAGTAACATCAACACTTTTTACAACGGCAGTAACAAAGGTAAGAAATTAAATACACATTCAAAATTAATTTTAGTTTGAAAAGCGTAAATTAAATTTAAATTATTTTTCTTCACTATAGTTTTGTTCCGAGGTTAATGTAAACAAATTATGCTCAAGCAAATTATTCTCGCATCTATTGCTGTCTCACTCTTTCATGTTTAGGTGAGAACCACAGATAATTAATGCAGTGTTGCTTCATAATAAATTGCGTACAGATTATTTTTTTTATACAGATTATATTTTTAGATAGATAAATAGAAGTAACTGTACAACATGTAAGAAATATTTTAGTTACATGTTTATTTTTTTATAAAAATAACGTGGGTAATCTATATTCTATACAGATTAGCGTAAAAATAAATAAATTATTTATAATGATTAATACATGCAGTAAAAAATATAGGATATTTTTATGAATCAATATATCTTTATAATTTACGTTAAATCATATTATAACCTCTTGCTAATTTAAAGTCCAAATTTAATTACAAAAGCATTTTAGTTTATACAATAGATTTTAATTGATTGCAAAAATTTTAACTATTATAATAATAATAATAGCTCCCCTGACCGATTTCGGCCATGGTGGCCAATCCCCACAGAGACTAGCCAGCTGCGCAGGAGATATTATAGTGCACTAGTATACGAGCAAACACAGGTGCACTCTCTATTCCTTCACTCTTTAACTATTATGGAACGCTTCTGATACTCTTTGCGCGTCCACCTCATGATTGAAAACTGTTTGTTAATTTGATATTTGGAATTTTTTCCATTCAAAATTCAAAATTATTCATACTGGCTCTAATCTACTTCTATCTCTTTTGGACAACGTAATATTAGTATTTATTATAATTTTTATGTTGTTTTGTTGAAGTTTGTTGAATTCCAAAAGCGACATCTAGGCAGGCATCTTAAACTCAAAACTTCTGAGAAACTTATAAAATCTTTATACCATGCAATGCATTTCAACGAAACTGAGTACCCATGAAAAATTTACTTGGAACGTTCAGACGTTGAAATTATGGACACATTATACTCCAACTTTAACATTTCATAAGAGATGTTCTATAAAAAGCACTGTGCATAATTTAAAAGTACTTATTCATAATATCCCCTCTCGTACATCAGTTCAGATGCGCTTGACAAGCTAGAATATGAATTGCTCAGAGCAGCGTCGTCGCCGATAAAAAGACCGTAATATCGGCAGTATTGGGGAATGGCTGCCGTTTATGTGTCTAGACCAAAAACAAAGAAAGAACCCTTATTGTTCGCATTTTTAATGCCACGTAAATTGTTTTAAAATTGTGATAAAGGTAGCCGAGAATAAGTCCCGGTTAAGTACGAATATTAGCTGAATTTATTTATTTATTTTATTAGGCAAACATCAGTTGACGAAAACACGGTATAAAGTACAATACAGATCTTAAATATAGGATGTTTTAGGCGAAATTGCCAACCTAAGCGTGTATGAGTTGTAAAATATAAATATTATATTCATAGACAAATACAGGCGTCCTTGCATTAGTGTCAATATCGTAATTAAGAACAAAGTTATTTTAATATATTTAATTTTATTTGGATGGTTAATAATATGGTACGTAAATACAGATAAATTGGTACGTAAATCAAGCACTAAAAATGGAATTAATGTTTATGCAAGCTTAAAATGATATGAAAATAAAACCTTTTATTTTTGATATAAAGTTTTATGTAATGGTAACTGTAGCCCTAATCAATTAGCCGAAAAGCCGAAAGAAAACTTTAAATACTTTAATCGCCTATAATAAAGTTCAGTAAATTAATTTACTCATAAACTTAAACGGTGAGACTAATATTTTAAATCTAATCAAAATGATAATTTCAATTAAAATATTTACCTTTGTGAACAAATCGCAAGATATAGTGTGGAATACTTTCCCGTAGATACATATATCTTTTCCGTTATCAAGATCCTTCCAATGCCAATACTCGCCGAGGTCATTCTTAGGAATTTTCCCTCGTTTAACCATTCTTCCTTGCCACAAGCCCGAATTCTGAAATTAATACAAAAAATTAACATTGGGTCGTAGTTAAAACGAGTTATATGAATAATTTACGTAGAAAACCGTTTCTTATTCAATGTCCCACTGCAATGAGCGGAAAAAATAATCAAAGAAAAGGAAAAACGGGTATTATGGACGAGACGAGAAGGCGCTCGGTTGACTACGAAACAAAGCCGAGCTCAGCCGTCGCATGTAGCTTTGAAACGCAGACAAATGCATGCTCATTTGCCAGCTTTACGTTATACCAGCATTGGTTTCAATTCAACTTTGCTACTGGTTTATCCTGTATGTAAATATCACGTTTACGTCTCGTATAAAGAATTAACTACGAGCTTTGTGGCGATGTTCATTCAGTTTACATTTTCATTCAGTTTGTTATGGAAATAAGAAAGAAAATAAGTATAAGATAAAAGTTAATATGTTATTAAATATGCGAATGTTATGTGTTTATATAATCGTTATTTTGGACTTCTTACTAGTTATTTTTGGACCACTATGTAATAAGTTTGTCATGTCTATCCATGTAACTCTGATATTTTAGTTCCCAAAAGACTGTAGAAGCACTTAATGTCCCACTTAATAGCTTCATTCTCTGTCCACTTGCATTATCCGCATACTTAATAAAGTCATCGATAAATCTTTAAAGAAAATTGCCTTATTTTCTTAAAATACATTTTAAGATACACTAGCTGAAGCTTTCTTTTTACATTATGATCTTACTTGTGTCAAACAATTTCTATTGAATAAAATGTGGACATTATGAGCTCAACAAATTTAATTTAAGTTTCTGCAACCGCAACGTGGTATCAGGAATTAAGGAAATGGTTTCCAATATAAAGATAAAAAGCTTTTTGTTTTACATAACTTTTAAAGACTATAAATCATTTCTCAAATTCGCGGGTTGTACAAAATACGATAAATTTAGTATATACGCGTTATATTTTACATAGAAAACAATATTTATAGCTCATATGTAATATATATTTGATATTTTGATTAAATCGAATATGTTCAGTGGAAAGCTCGTGAGAGTATTGTTTCTCTACTATCTGTTTATAATACTTAAGTATTTGTTTAATTGCCTTATACCTGCCATTAAGGTATTACAAGATGGAAGGTGACTTAGTAAAGTATTGTTTCTTGGAGCTTTTTTAACAAACACCGTACTTCATATGCTGTTTTTTCAAAGTGGCAAACATTATTCTGCCTGTGATATTTACTAACCTGTTAAAAATTTAGTCTTCGCTCAATCTTATTATATTGTTAATTTTTGAGGTTCCCTCAGTTCTATAGTAAATCGTAGTAAATTTATCAATCTCGCGATGAATGCAATTAACTACAGTAACGTAGCATTTTCTCGCTTCATATTATTTAAATATGAGTTGCCACGTGTAATAGTTAATTATTATCTGCCGCGTGCTACCTTGGCGTGGAATAAGAATAATCCTAGGTGTCTATTTATTTAAATCGAAAGCTGTATGGAAAATCATTAATAAAAACAAAAATGTTACTCTTAAACCTAATATAGAAAAATTAAATATAGATGGTATATCAGTAACGGATCCCCTTAGTATAGCTACTGCGTTTAATACTCATTTTAACATCAAAAATTCTGATACAAATAAATCTGGTAAATTAAACGATTCTAAAAGTAACGCATATAAATTACCAAATCACCCAAATTCTATATTCATAACGCCTGTTACTCCACAAAAAATTGAACGAATTGTATCTTCCTTAAAAAATACTAACAGTACTGGATATGACGGAATATCAACAAAAATTATCAA
>LQNK01000523.1:1926226-1950450 GCA_001586405.1 Phoebis sennae
AAGATATTTGTAAAATTAAAAATAGAGCTAAATTAAAATAACATAAATAATTTCATTCCATAGGAGTTCTAAAATCATAATTAATTTTAAACAGTTTTAAAATTTCGCTATTAAAATAATCACAATATTAAATATAATTAATTAATTATATTTAATATTGTGATGAATTTGTAATGATTTTTATTTGTAATGTATAGTTTTACTTTAGAATTATGTAATTATAAATAATTTAATTGTACCATTTGCATGCCGCTTCAGGCGAATGTGTTAGAACTGTATAGACTCAAACACCATTATGACACACATTTGGGCAAATAAATGAATTTGAATTTGAATTTGAATTTGAATTATCCAGATAAACTACTAGCCACACCCCGCGGCTTCGTAACTTCTAATTCTTCTTGGAATTCTGGGCCTATATGTTATTCTAGATCCTTACCTATATGCATGCTAATTCATCCATATCCTATTATAATATTCGTATGGAGTATGGATAAAAAAGATTAAAATAATGTGCAAATAAGACATGGAATAAAGGTATTTTCTAATAAAAATAACAATCGTGTAGCAGACAGTTTGACTACTTTAATCTTTTACGTTTCCAGTATTTAAAAGGGACCATTATTAAAATATACCGTTTACGAATATTCTACAACGGAAAACGCCGCGCATTCTTTATAAATAGCTTATAAGCGGAAAAATAATTACTAGCTACTTTAAATGACGTCATTATACGCTTGATATTGTACGATAAAAGGCGTAGGCTTTTCTGAATGAGCGCAATTATTAAAAGAATCCAGCATTGAAAGCATTGTGCGTCTCATTGTTATCTATGTCATGAATAGCGGTCTTCTTTTATAACTATTTTAAAAGCCAAACATAATAACAAAAGACCTTTGGCAACACTCGTTCGCTCAAATATTTACTGCATTGAGGCAAACAGAAAGCAATTCGCGAACCCATCATTTCCATAGGAAACAACGTGGATTTATTTATGTGTTTACTCAAACATTTGATGTTTGAACTTATCTGGTACCGGAATAGATTTATTAAAACATTCATCGTAGTTGATTCCCCATTTCTAATACGTAAAAGAGAGTCGTTTCTTTTACATTTTCAGTTCCGGCAACACGACTGTAACTCAAAGACCCCATAGCTTTGTTGCTTTACGATCTAAAATCGTTGCTATTAAAGTGCTCGAGTTAAGTGAAGAGGGTAATTAGAAACTTCAAACAACTCGGTGCCTTATTTTCTGAACAACATTTTCAACGTACTATGTACACGGATTTACTAAAGAACTTGTCTATTAAAGTTCGTAGTTTTAAATTAGTATATCCTAATGACTGAAAGTTGTTTAAAAGTGACTTTTATATTTAACTAGCCGCGACCCGCGTTTCCATTAAGTTCTGACCCCGTAGCATCTCCGGGATTAAAAGTATCCTATATGTTATTCTAAGCTCTTACCTATATGTATACCTTAGTAGGATTAAATTTTTCCAGAGCAAAATGTTACTGTCACACAAGATTCGATTTTTCACAAAGTTTATATAAATACCTATCCTTTTTCAGTACAATCGCAATACATTACTTTGAAACGCTCTCGTCTTCTTCATTACTTAAAACACTCAACAAAAACCAAACACGTCAGGACATCATTCATATTTTTTCGCATCAATCTAAGCCCTCGAATGTTTTTACTCTGCCGTTTTTCGCAGGTGATTGATTAATTTCACGAGTAAGACCTCGTACTTTCACGACTAATGTAAAGCTGACTTTATCGCTCACTCATTATAGAATGCTGAAAGTAATTGGTGTGGGTGTTCCAGGGCATGTGGTTACGTGTATGCAACGTGAGGCGGTTATTTTAGCATTGACATTTTAGCGGGCTATTAATAACTACAATACTGAGGTTTACGTACCGTTAATGTGAAATGGCGTTCTTAATTATAGAAACATTGTTAATTCACAGTGCCCTTTTGATAGCCACGTGCTGAAATTTTGCGGCGCGTTCGAAATTAGTCAATATTCGATAGCATTGCATAGCTGACATTAAGAATATTATATTTCGGGTAGGTATTAATTAAGTTTAATGCATCCTCGGATTATAATTACAGATATTTAAAATAAACCAATGTACAAAACTGAATAATTATGTCATGTAATAAATCAAATACAATTTCAGGTAGTTAAGTATAGTATAGTAATTCAGGTAGTTAAGTCTAGTCGTATTCGCTAGATCTTATCTCAGCGTCTACGTTGCATCTACGTAGTTTCGAAGAGTAATATGTAGAGTGCCTTATATGCTACGTAATTTTCATGTTACAATACAATTTTCTTACCTTAACCCTAGGTTCCATGACAGTAAGAGTGTCGTCTTCTAGAAAGTACACGATATTAACGACCCGTACTCTGTAGTGTTCATCAGGGTTGTCGAACACCGGCTGTTTGAAGAAAGCGGTGAAGTTCAGGCAGCGTTTGTCGTAGTGCACCCAGTGGGGTGTCACCGCTGGAAACGCCGCTTGCTTCACGCGGCCGTATGTTAACGAGGGATCGTAACTGAAAATATTTACTAGAATTATACGAGATTTCGTTTATTGTGTGACTGTGAGAATCCTGCATTAAACGCTGTATATAGCGGAGAACAAGAGCAAATCAAATCTAGTTTGTCTGATGAAAAAAAGATAAAATCAGTATTTTATAAATTTATGGTATATACAGTGAAATGAATTATTTTCAATCAATTCACCTATTTCACCAAACGGAACCTGCTTTCATGAATTTCATATTTATCGTACCGATATTTATTTTACGAGGAAAAGCTTCTTTTGAAAACGTAATAATAATGATAAGTAGATATTATTTACGTCTCTACAATTCCTCCATTGTTAGCGACTTATTCGACATGAGTATTGGAAATATAAAGAGGTATATATTTTAACTAAACATACTCGTTTTATTTGGTATATTTTATACGACGCGACGCCAAAAAGGAGATTTTGACAACCTCCTTTTTGTAGTCGGATTGAGAGTCGGAGTCCGTGACATATAATATTATTGGAATTGGATAATATTTGAGTACAATGCTCCATTTATTTATCCAATGAAGCGTACTTAATTTCGTAAGTGTAAGTTTGTCCACGAATTTCTCCATAAGTAAAGCCATATCCAGATTATCCTCAGGTATGAAACTTTAACATAGGAAACAGTTTCATTCTCATTAAAATCGGTCAACACTTTTAGGTTTCACTTACGGGTAAATTAAAAAGATAACGAAAGGTACAGTTGTGAGAAAAAAATATTATATTTTTTGGTAAAAAATGTTTTTCCGTATGACAACAAAAACCTTGTTTGTTGTCAATATAAATACAGTTTGATTAAAGAGCACATGATGAATTTAATAATAAGTATTTGTATGTGTGTTTAAAACGAGGTTAATAGTAAAACATATAGCCGTGACTATCACGCGACAAAGCCGGTAAATTATGAGGCTTTAATGAGCCCCTGCCTATTCTAATTTGTACGCGCCAACATGCTTATCGCGTTTTAATTTTGTTCTCAGCTATTTTATTACGACTGAAATTTTGTTGAACAAACGAATTCCACTTTTTGAAAAACATTCATTTATCTACTTTTGTAGTAGACAAAGGACATAAGGTTCAAAAAATTCTCTTTCTGTTTTGTAAAATAATAACGGCAAAATATCATAATAGAGATGCTTATTTACATATAGATTATATGAAAAAATCAAAAACCAATTTAGTGAAAAACTGATTTCCAGTTTTAGTTCAATAAACATTAATATAATGCTAAAGTTTCAAAACTTATTCGATAAAAGAAGCTCCAGCATGTAAAAGGTTTTAACAACCCAAAATCACAATTTATTTAACTTTAAAATTATGAAACAGTAATATTAATTTATTCATAATTCGAAACATTGCATGGTTGATGATATTCCAGTATTCATTAAAAATTTTACGGTATTCCGAGTTACAGGTGACCGATTTTTTGAAAAGCTCAACAATTTCAAATATAAAATTCTGAATTTATGATTTCCTTCAGATATACAGACAGAGAAACTCATCCTGCAATTTATTAAGATGAAGCGAAGATACAGTGGACAAATTAATGGAAATTTTACCGCAAATTTTAGCATAAATATTATAAATATGTCTTGTGCATGTCTAAAAAAATTTTAGTTTCTATACACGGAACAGAAAAAACAAGAGCACAAGCATTTTTTAGTTTGGCACTAGATGACGCCCTGAGAAATGTATTAAAAAACAATAGGGTCATACTTAACAGAATCCTCAGGCAGAGCAAAGGCATTGCTATCGACATCCGTATCAGTTCCCCCGGGCCCACGCAGAGCGGTATCTGGGAATCGGTGCCCCTGATAATAACGCAGGGAGCTCCGTATGTGGTGCTGCGTCTTCGTCGGGTCGGAAAACATCAGTCCGGGCAATTTTGGCAAGCCCCACGCCATGATCTAGTAAATACAGAATTAATTAATATACACAAGAGAATACTTGCATAAAGTTATGTACACATATTTAATGTACGAGTTTGTTCCTATATCTGTTGTTTCATCGAGTTGAATAAGATTGGCACGTGCTATGTACACGTGTCATGCAAGTGACTTCCACGTGTAAATAGACGCTACGGATGGTTTTAGTTAAAGGTTCTTAATTAACTTCATTTTAATATACATTTAAAAACTGAGTTCGGTAATCAAATCAAACAAATAAGTTCTGTAATCTAATCTATACGTTCTTAGAAACATGGAATATCTGGTCCGTTGTCATGCAAAACGCTGTAATAGTAACTATACAGTAATATGTATAAAATGTTACTTTCTTAAGAGGTCTTGAGAACACCTAAGAATTCCTCCCGCGTGCTCAGAATATGTAAGAACACTGAACTATTTTTTAGTGATTTGGGAACATAAGATCATAATCGTTTGATATAAATTATAAGTCAATATCACAATAAGCATCATTTTATATAACAATGTAGCTAAATAGTTGCATAAAATCAATCAAGTAATCGCCTTCACAACACATAGCAGCATTTTATCGCAATTTTATGTTTACGTCTGCAATATAATAGATTGATGGAGGAGCACCATTCATCTTATGCCATATTAATGGATGAATTATCTGTGACATTTTCCAACTATTATTTTCATTTTGCCATATTTGAAATACGATTTAATAATAACCAACACTTACCTTTAGATTTATACAATAAAAGAAACTAGAAAAAATGTTTTATAAATTAGTATTAAAATAGAAACGTGACTGCCGTTGTCTAGAAAACAGCTGTTTAACATAAACAGTTGGTTGCTAAGATACGAATGTCTTGTTACCACAGTTTCGTAAATATCGTGCGAAGCAATCAAACGTAATTTTTTTTTCTAGATAATGCTAGGTGAAAAGCGCCAATGGACTATGTAGACATATTGCTGTAACCGCAGCAAAGCTTAGCTCTACCGCCTGTGCTGTTAGAAATATTAGGCGTTGAATAGATTCGGGAACCGCCATATTTAGAAATTCTTATGGCTAACATAACACGTAACGTTATATTCAATGCTTTTACATATATTATGCTGAGTCAGTAATTTTTTTTACTGAGATGGTACCTACAGATAAATAAAATAAATTTTGTTTCGGCTTTATTATATAAAACGTATTTTTTGGTTAGAAGGATCGTTCATCATATGGTTCTATTACTCATTTAGCTTAGCTGTATATGTTTATGAGTACTAAGCTTTTTATGTTAAACTTAAAGTCTATCGTATCACGTTATTTACCGAAGGTGATGAAATGTTGTGTTATTTAAATTAAATCTTTAAAATTAAGAATCAAAATTCCTTGCAATAGGTGGATTTAAAAATTTTACTAGATATAAGCATTTCTTATAGCCTATAATTAAAATATGTAAACTACAAATTTAAGTGAGAACATGTGTATTTTATTCACTATCCAGTATAAAAAACATTGCGTATAATTACTACACGAGATTAATAACTTCGAGAGCATGCACGTTACCATGGTAACGTTTTTATGACCTTTTGCAACTCAGTCCACAAGGCACAGTGTAATTAGAAGTCACGGCTCAATGGCGGTGCTTGAGCTTACAAAGATTTTAATACAACTAGTCTTTCGTTTGAACATATTTCATGATCATAATGTTTTAAACTAGCTTATACTATCCTTCCATAAATAAGCCACTCCAAACTAGTGATAGATTCAACGATGATTAAAAAACTTATAATTTAAGGTACATACATATGTCATTGGGATGAAGAAACGTCGTTCGTCTCCAACACAGGTCTGCGAACCTAGTAGAGACGTTCGTCGTGTCATAGTAATAAGTCGAAAATTGTGTGCCGTAATAAATAATTTTGATTTTTTTTTAATTTATAAAGTCTATGAGAACATTTGAAAATAATTGAGTTTCATTATTGTTCAGTAGGTTCAGAGTTTTTGTTCTTTATTAAGAAACTCATAATTAAATCCAATCACATAATGTACGTAATCATATACTAGTTTAAAAACTTCAAGAGCCGTGCTCTTGAATGCTTTCCATGACCTTTCGCAGCTCAGTCCACAAGGTATAGTGAAATGCCAATGTGACTTCTGTAATTAGAAGTCACGCTTCAATGGCGGTGCTTGAGCTAACAAGGATTTTAATACAACTAGCTTTTCGTTTGAACACATCTCGTGATTGGATTTTAGCTTTTTTGTTAGAACACGTGTACGAATTACAAACTTTATTTTCGTCAATCATAAACAGTTGTCCCAATATTAACAATTTTTGTACCAACCGGATTGTGTAATTCTAAAACCTTGAGCCTAAACTAATAAACAAACTTAGTATAGTCAGTTTCTATTCCTTTCCATGTTTAAAACTCCTTTATAATGCTTATTTAGAAACCAAAAGCGTAAATCCGTATTTCTTATCAAACTTATTTACTATTCCCTCCTCCTCAAATAAATAAACGCTCTTATCAAATAGCGCATTTTCCCATCACAAAGGTATATGAAGGTAAGAAGGTAACATTTCCAGCGCGCTCAAGATAGTTCGACTTATAGGTTGATTAATGTACCGCCCCTGACGATACCGATAACCGCACACTTCCGAGTTCTAGAGCACTCTTTTAATATTCCATTGATTGATTACATTATCAATCTTACTTTTACTAAAGTAGATTAATAGTGGAGTTTAATTAATTGAGGCCACGACTCACGGTATAGATGCAACGTGGGAAGTATTTCGTTATTTTAGCCTAGCCGTTCATAGTTCATCGTTCGTTCGATATCGTACGAATTCTTTATTTGTATGGAAAATGTGTTTCGTACGATTCGGTCAGAAGACGCACTTGTATGACAATATTCTAAACAAAGAATATTACGATGCGTCCGATGTCTACGATACTAATATGTGGACGGCTAGCATTAGAGAGGGTCGGTAATATTGGAAAAATATTAACAATGGGAACATTTAGAAATATTCCTCCTAATACATTCTTAACTATACATATGAAACATAATATGTCCTGATCTTGTGACATACTACGTAGTATGAACCACTTAAACTTAAAACACACATCTAGTACAGTGGGTTCCCTTTATGACGTTAACACCCATTCAGGAAGGATCTCTCAAAGTTTATACATTAAAGAAGGAAATTTGGCTGGCCCTTCACGAAGCGAGGAAAAGCCACTAGTTATTATTTAGATATTCGATTTTTGGGAGTTACACACATAACACGTTGTCGCCAATGTTACATGTCTTTAAAAATACGCTGTCTGTACGCAAATAACTTCTGAATAAAAATGCATGAAGTATTTCATTCCATTTACATTCATACGTTCATATGTATAGTAATGTTTGTAATTCATTACGCAGTATTGTTATTGTCTTGGAAGTAAAATACAAGCAAACTTTATAAAGCCAGCAATAATTCAACTCGTACAAAGGGGGTACAGGATAACGATTTGTACTAGGATCATGGATTTGTGTAGATTTATCTCCAATATATTTCAACAGAGGGGACGCAAGTGTCTTGAAACGAAAAATACCATAAAATGTCTGACATGTTAACGGAAAATACGGGAAAATGCTGATTGTGCACATATGATAGAGATATGCAACAAACTACAACAAACAGACAAATTAATAACTGGCAATCACTCAAATAATTTATTAATCATTAAAATAATATTCCGTGAACATAACATAAACAAACTGCTGTGTAAGTAAAATTAAGCTTTTTTATCAATCCTTTTTTACAAAATAAAAGGATAGGCGAACAAAATTAATTATAAAATTTTTCCCCAAACTATATTAATTAATAGAGAAAAACTACTGCTCAGAATAGGGTTAAAAATATTTATTAATTTTGCTATTAATCACTGCCTTAAGCGATTACTTCCTATTCGCCATACCATTTTGTTTTCCCTTTGTGGAACACAATAAAATATGTCGATGTAATTTGATTAAAGTTAACTGCCGTTTCATGCTATTTTTCATAATTTTCGACCTTCCTTTTTATGCCTGTTTAGTAAATGCGCTTTGCCAGTATAACAATACCGCTTGATTTATTAGATCTGGCACCGGCTTTCGACATAAATTAATTTCAAGCCGTATTACTTGACCTAATTTTATTTTACCGGAAAATCGTATAAATATGGACCATAACATACTGTATACATTTTTTTTCTGAGGATCCTGTCAACTTTATGACTTCATAGTCATATTCTTTACTTCTTCAATTTATAGTTTTTCTACTACTAACTTTATTAAAAAATAAAAAGTAGTTAATTATTATAATTGCTTTTAAATTAAGTTTGTATACGTAATCAATCAAGGTCGTTAGATGTCGAAAATAGTAAGTTCAAATGAAAAATCACAATATGAATCAGGATATTATTGTTTTGTATAAAGTTTGAAATTGAAAGGCAATTTGATGTACATGTATTTTGTGTTACTGATAAATGTCGCCTTTTAAAAAATTTTCCCAAATAAAACTATTTTTTTTTTTAAGTTATAGCAGGCTAGCGGGGCATGCAGTTCACCTGATGTTAAGTTTTTACTCGGGTCTATAAAATTGTTAAATTAATCTCTATATTTTGTACATCTGTTTCAGTGTAAAATGTCGTGTTTACTGAGAGTTTCGTTCAGAAGTCACTTGGCTGATTCCACACGCTTGGCGAGGCGCTACTCGGCGCAGTCACCCCTTGTGTTTTCCGACGAGATACAAAGTGCTAAAAAAGATAACAAGCCGATTGTCGCTCTGGAATCTACTATTATTACACATGGAATGCCGTACCCGAAGAATTTAGAGACGGCCAATGAAGTTGAGAATATTATTCGAGAACGAGTAAGTTTTCTGTAATCTACAAATTCAAATTACTGTACTTTTTTTATTTCTTACTTTCTATGTAATTTTAGCTTGCCTTGATAAGGGTATAATTTACGAGGTTTTGTTTTATCTAACCCCGTCAACGCAGTACCTAAATAAAAAATCAGAGCTATAAATAGGGAAAGCAGTAGGTAGCCTTCATCAAAATTGGCCCTGAGACTCCTTCGGAGCCGACCCTGAAAGCCCACTAGAAAATCGCTCAATATAGCATACGTTGTATATTGTTTCGTCCAATTTCGTTGTAGTGTGCTATAAAATACATATAAAAAGTTTATAGTATCGTCAAACATAATTACCATCCTGCATTTGTTATTAGATTTTGGCATGTGGGACCCATTAATATATTTATAACGAATATTACCTCACCGCGAATAAACTAAAAGTTTTATGGGATAGCGGTAAGCAAAAATGCCCGTGATCTTGGTGTGTATAATTTTTTTTTGTAATTGTCGGATTTTTTTGAATCCCTTTGCGTTGCCACGTACCTTTCTTCTTTCTCTTGAAACGTTTGTATACATACAGTCGTACTTTCATGTAGGTGCGTGAATACGTTCGATTGAATTGAATTTTGCTAAGGCTTTGTAATCCCCAGACCTTACTTTTATATATATAAAACTCAAAGGTGACTAACTGATATAGTTATCTATCAGTGCACAGCCCAAACCGATGGACGGATCGGACTGAAATTTGGCATGCAGGTAGATGTTATGACTTATACTCCTTATCCATAGCGAATGTAAGCATTCGCTATGGATAAGGATAGGATTTTGAACGGGAACAGGTATACGCGGATGAGATTGCAGGGCACAGCTAGTTAAGATTATAAATGCGAAAGTAACTCTGTCTGTCTATCTCTTCTCCTCTCCTTAACCACTGAATCGATGGATGAAATTATGTACAAAGATTGTTTGAAACCCGACAAAGGACAAAGGGTAATTTTTATCCTCTAAATCCCACGGGAACGGACTATATACGCGGTTGAAACCGTGGGGCACAGGTACTCATTAATAATATTATATTGATAATAGATACCTATTTTACAGCAAGTTTTTTATTAGTATTTACTTATGTTATGTAAGTTTTACAAATCACATATTACCACTATTTATTGCACTGGCTATTTTCTTTAAGTGCATCATAAGCCAACAAAAAATCGTTTAAAACGTTTGCAATATATGAGAGCGAGCAATATTTTCAAACTTAATTTCCTCTATGTCATAAAATGTAAGCTCTAACATGGCTCTAACAAGAAAACTGAGTACACGGATATAAATTGCAGGGCAGAAACTGTGAGGATGCCAAGAAAATTGTCAGCTACTATTTCCCTTTACAATCTTACGAGATCAGACAAAGTTCGCAACTAGATTTCACTTCTTTAAAACTTGCGTTAGGCTCACTTGTTTAAAACCACATAAACGTATACGTTTAGTGTAGCGGGAGATAAATCGTTGTGTCTGACGTTTTGTGAAATGGGAATATCATGTAGCGCCGCTCATGTCCCGACACTGTATTTATTTTACAAATATCCCTCTCAACTTCAACTCCGCTTTACGAGGAATCTTTCGGTTAATGATTTTGGTGTAGGAAAAGAAAAATAAGTAATAAATATTACACATAACATTGATTCAATAACCTGTTTTTTATGTTTTATTGAGTACATATTTCACACTACAAATTATAATAATACTGATTTTATTAATACTCTTGGTTAAGTCTCAATCGATCGATACTCTTTACTATTTCAATCGCAAAATGGTTGACATGGTAACAGTTAGTGTTGTTTCTTCCCTTCCGTAACACTCACGATCACGTAGCCTATAGCTTTCAACGATTAATGGTCCATCTAACACAAAAAACATTTTTCAAATCGCACCAGCAGCTCCTGAGATAAGCGCGTTCGAACAAAAAAAGTCTTTAACTTTATGATATACTAATATACTAATAGATTATGTTAAAGATCGATTAAGTTTTCCAATAGTAACAAGAAAACAAAAAAAAACAGGAGCTATTATGTTGCCCACGAAGCAGATCTTGTAAGCTCATTACTCCTATATCTATACGTTAACCACCACAATCTACGCATTACCGTATGCTTACACATAAGCTTTGACACTGAAACAGGCTCCGGACATAGAAGTGGCCTTAATTGAACATAAGCGGCTTTGACGTTGTTAATCCTTACGTCACGTTACACTTGTACCCATTGCTACTGCGTTATCGCCTTGGGAGAATTGGAGACGTTATTAGAGACCTATCGCAGGATCTTTGCCTCTTACTCACTAATGATTTATTGAATGGATTAAGTTGTACTAATGAAAAGATTATCTGGTACATATTCTTTGTTCTGTTACAATTAAGACACATTAACATTCTCGTTGTTGTGAGATGGCTACAATTAGCGTACAAAAAGGAATTGAATAAAAGGGGAAGAAAATTATTGACTGTGTAGACCAATAAAATATTTTCTTAAACTCAATATTAATATTACATGTATTTTTTATCCAGGGTGCGGTTCCAGCTACAATAGCTATTCTGAAGGGCAAACTGACAGTGGGGTTAACGAAGCCTCAATTAGAGTACTTAGCTCAAGCAAAGGATGTCATTAAAGCTTCAAGAAGGGATCTCTCGATGGTCATGGCAGATGCTCGGGACGGTGCCACCACTGTCGCTGGCACAATCATCGCTGCAGAATTGGCAGATATACCCGTTTTTGTTACCGGCGGCATAGGCAAGTATTTCAGCACCGTTGAAAGTTACAACTCTCTGATAGAAAATCGTGGTATTGAGTAGCATTTTCCACGTAGACACTTCGACTAGCGGGGGTGCCATTGATACTTATTTCCTACCTATTCCTCTCTTGTCTTATATCTTTTTTATATTCCTTTTCTAATCGTTTGTATATCATGTCAAAATAGGTATGTATGTTGAAGAGCGGATATGACCGCAAATTATTGCTATTAGAAATACCTCAAACATTTATTAACAAAATTATTCAGTTAATCACTTTTAGCGACACTCGTTCGCTCTCCAATTTGCCTTCCCCTGGGTGACGGCGGCCGGAATGTGTCAATCTGACGCGACGTGCTTGTTCTAAAGAAAGATTTATTGCATTTGTATAGCGATTGATGTTAATTCCATTGATTTAAACATATAATATGTAATAGCTATTTGTATAATGTGTTATGATTTGGAACTAGATCTTATATAGACGAGTCTACCCATTGTTGTCAATGAGACATTAGCTTTCCTCGGTTTCATTAAATATTAAAAGGTCATCCCTGGAAGATGGAAGTCCAGTGGCAGGAGGTCAGACGTTAATATAAATTACGTAATTGTCCCATAATGAATAATAAAAAAGTCCCAACGTTATTGCACGTGTGATGTCATAAAAAGTGTAATGAGTAGCACTCTCGTTTTCATACAAATTGGTTTATCTAGTATGTCTGCTCTAATTAGTGGTTTAATACTGTTAATAATTACGTTTAGATATTAAAGTTATGCACATAGCGGACATTATGTAGGATATTAGCTGATAATTACTCCCACTGTAAACTAATAGACAAATTCATGGCTGCAATACGAATCCACGAAATGCATTCAATTACTAACGGCCATGCTGCTAATGATTAAATTCATTCTGAATTCCGCATTTGGCGAGTTATTTGATAATTAAAATCTATACTTAAAACATTTTAGAATCATAGACGTAATTCCTATGAATTCAAAGGAGTTACGTCTATGATTCTTAAATTTTTAACAAAGGTATCAATAAAATAAAACTTCAATGCATTTTGCTAATATTTGGGATTTTGAGTTTAATGCACAAAATTTTAAAATAAATATCAACGCATTATCAAGGTGTTAAACAAAATCTAAATATAAAAGTCCTTGACCACACGAAAATTTATAAATAAAACTAAGAATTACCCAGATCAAACTTTAATTACCAAAAGTATCAACTTCGAAGAACAATGTGGGCGAAGGCTTCAGCCCGTGATCGCCACAAAAGAGATGTAAATAAACGCGGCGCCACAATGCTCTATACAACCTTATAATTATCATACAATTACAACGCCGCTGGTTTTAGCAACTCGACAAATTGTTGCCTGAAATAATAATGTAAATGTGATTAGTAAACGTTCACACAATTTCAACTACGTAATTTATGAAAGAAACTGTATTTATAGTAAGTTTAGACCTGAGGAAATAAAATCATAAGTCAACACAAATTAAATAAGAAAAACTGAAATAAATGAGTCAATTATCATACGATTAGGATTGCGGCAGCACTATTGAAATACTTAGAAATGCATAGTTACAATTTAAAACTTATACAATCAAAAGGTTTGACAATCATATTATAAGCATGACAATATCCTCATGAGCACTAAACTGTAACATAATTAAAATTCAATATGGCAACAGCTGCGCCTTTTCATATTGCATTTTATATTCATAGTGGAAACAAGTTTGAATAAAAATCTTTAAGCTTTTCAGTTTGAATGTATGTTACTACTGGGCGCATGAAAGAAAGTTGTTTTCTTCGGGCAACATTTAATGGAAATTTTTGTTTTCGCCACACGATTCTGTTCTAAATCTATAGGTTTATAAATAAGCAATTTAGAACCATTATTCCTGACTATGTAATAAAATGAAATACAGATAGTAACGTAAAATTAGTTCAAAATCAGCTTCGAGCTCATTGTAGTTAATTATAGTGACAATATCGAAAATTATGGCCACGATAAAACGAGAATTGCGCGCATTCAGTTTAATTTTCAATAAACAATGGCCGACCGATCATTAAGAGGCATTATAATTAAGTCGCAAAATAATTACAATCAAAAGTTGTTTTTATTGTGCAGAAAATAATAACATCTGGCTTTTATAAACAAAAGTTTAAATTCATTCATTCATATCGTAAATTTATTTTTGTTCTGACAGATTTACTTTTACTTTTTATGTCTATATTTATATTAAACATAAACATGATCCCAACAAAACATAAATGTGAAATGAAAGCCAAGTTCTGGATTTCACTAAAAAAATAATTGAAATCCATATGGGTGCTAAGTTGTGTTCTTACTCGGAATGGAATTGTTTACTCATTGATAATATTTATAAATATACGTCAAAAATAAACTACTTACAAGTACCTTAGCGAGAGTATAAAATAAGAAAAATAGAAAGAACGAATTAGCATTTTTAAGTGTATCCTGGATTCCATTGAGCGGTGTTAAGGAAAAGTAATTAAGCTGTTAAGGGATACACTTCTCTTTCATTTTCCTCAAGAAAAGAATAAATTTATTTGGACGTCGCTAGGCTATCTTTAACTCTATGCAAGCACAATGTTAAGTAATCGCAGTAAATACTGAGAATAATTCTATCCCATATAAGTATAAATTTAAGAGTTTGAAGTTTATTTCTTACTAAATAACCTAAAATAATTGAAGAGGTTTTAATAACATATGTTTCACTGACTCACAGACCATAATCCTCATACACAGCACTGCAATAAAAGGAATTCAATTGAATTGACTAGGACCCTCGCAATTGCGTAGAATCACCATACTTTTTTATACTTAAACAACTTTTAGTTAATGGTTTCCAAACAAAAGTATTTATATTTTCAAAAGGTGGCGTTCATCGCGACGGAGAGAATACTTTGGACATATCGGCTGATCTTACGGAACTTGGAAGAAGCAAGACCTTAGTTGTATGCAGTGGAGTGAAATCCATACTGGATATCGGGAAAACTCTGGAGTATTTGGTAATTAATACATTTAACATAAACAATTTACGTATGTTATGTCACTGGGCACTTTTTTCATATAATTCCATTAAGCTAGACTTGACTTGAGAATTTGACTTTGATTTTGACTTTTGCTATGAAGAAAAAGTGAATCTAATGGTATATATGGTACATTTAGCTTTATAACACACATTATGTGAATGAATATACAATCACGCCACAAAACGATCTGAGATTAAAACGGAATAGTATTATGATTGTCTGTGGCTTTACAGACGCAGTACAAAGTAACCCGCAATAAAAATAGCAGTCCCTCCTACTGTAGAATGTTCAATTTACTTTGTGCTGCAAAACATTTTATTATTGGACCTGCGCTTAAAGATATTAATATTAATAATAATAATTAAATAAACAAGCTTAGTTGCTGATTATAATAAGTAAATTACATTAATAATATGATTTGCAGGAAACACAGGGTGTGACGGTATGTTCGTTTGGTGAATCGAAACAATTTCCAGCATTTTACACGAGGCGGTCTGGACATGAGGCCCCGTACAATGTAGTGGATGCAGAACACGCAGCCCGCGTCCTTCACGCGAGTCGCACGTTACATCTCTCCTCTGGTACGGTTGTTGCCGTGCCGGTGCCTGAAGAGTTTGCAATGGACGGTGTGTGATTTTAATATATTGATTATTAGTTTATTTTAGTAGTTACCTCTCAAAAATACAATAATAATTCCATTAAATAGTCATTTGCAGCAATATTCAATCGATTTCACGAAAATGTAAATAGTAACTTCTTAAAAATATGTAATTCTATATTTTTTTAGAAAATTTATAAAACTAAAGTTTTATCAACTACTAATAAGTAAATAATCAAATATTATAATATAAATTTATTTCTTGAGCAGAAAAAATAATAGAAGAAGCGATATCTAACGCTTTACTGGAAGCAGAAAAAAGATGCGTCCGAGGGAAAGAAATTACACCGTTTTTACTGGCTGCAGTTACTAAAGCCACTGCAGGTGCTTCGTTAGATACAAGTATCCTTTTTTATAATAGCACAAGTTCTATATTTTTAGCAAATGTCTTTCTTTAGGGTTAAATAAATAAATTATAATGGGCCAAAGTTAAGGTATCATTAAATATTTTTGCAATTTCAATTTGCGATGGAAAAGGCGCGGCTGCGAGACTGAATACGGAATAAAGTATCTAATGTTACTGTTTTTTTCTTAGAGGGCCTTAATATTGGATGAATTACATAAGGTTATTTAATATTGGATAGAATGTGCTGGCCCTTAATTCCGTTTATTCACGAGAGTGGGACTTGAGTTAGGGTTTAAATTATTTGTTTTCTGTCCGTGACTCGAAACTTGATTGTAGCAGGTAAACGTTACCAACCGTCTTCCATGGCAAGAAGGATTAAAAAATCGAATATTGTAAAATGACATTTTTAAATAAAGGAAGGCATTTTTATAAAATTTTAAAGGCCTTTATTTTATAAATAATAATAATGATATGGGGTGTGACTTTTGTTCCAAGAAAAGGCAGGGAACATTATCTTCAAAACGCGGGTACATAATATTATGAATAAATAATACGCTGCTTCACCGAGAAACCGTAATTTTGCACACGAGTAAAACAAATTAAATATACATGCAATTACCTTATCTCAATACTGCTTTGTAGTTCCATATCTCTATGTAATTGGCAGGATATTCGAGGCTACGGTTTTCTCGCGCGATTATTTCATACGATAATCATATATTTGTAACATTCTAACCATAGATAAATTATGTATGATTTCATAGAGGACAAAAGCTAATATCAATAATAGCAATGGTTGAAGAATGTACCCCAAATATAGGAATTAATAATTTTTCGTTCGTACAATCAATATTTTTGATGTTATCCAAAAAACAAACGTTAATTTACTGTTATTTGAATAATTAAATGGTAAACACAGCGCTCCACTATCGGTAAAACTTCAACCCTGCTAATTACAGATCCATTTGTAAAGCAAATTTATCACGAATAACTACTCCTAAAACGATACTTGTAAAGCTAATTACTGCAATTTCTTCCCTTAACGACCTTCAGACATCGCCCTCATAAAGAACAATGCCAAAGTGGGCGCTGAAATAGCAATCCAATATGAAAGGCAGAGAAAGGGGAATTCGGGAACCGGGAAAATGAAGGCATTTTCGGCTCCTTCAAGACAGCTGCATACATGTGTTCGTAATGAAGGTGAAACCAAGAATGGCGATGTGCTGGTAATTGGCGGCGCAAATGTAGACAGGACGTATAGAATCACGGAAGACAGTGTTCAAGTAAGTCAATAAAGTTGTTTATGTTATCTAAGCATTTTTATTCATTTAAATAGAGCAGTTGCGTTTATGTTTAGTGATATGCATCTTCAATTGGTTATATTAATAAAAACTGACCAAGTGTGAGTCGGACTCGAACACAAAGGTTGGGAACCTTACCTGAATTTTTTTTTTAAAGCAACGAAAGATTTCAGGTGTTTCAAGGTTTCAAGCGGCAACAAAAAATTTCAGCTTCATATCACAGTTTATGCGATACAGTCTGGTAACAGACGGACAGTGGAGGTTAAGTAATAGGGTATTTATCTTAAAAATACCGTAAAAAATACCTTTATGTTTTGTGCGGTAAAATATAAGTCCTACATAAGAGGAAGTAATTTATTCCCAATAGGTATTTGAATTTTATATACCGTTGAAATGTGATATATTATGAAGATTAAAAGTTTTTGATTACCTACTGTAAATATAGATAAAAAAATAAACATCGCATATGTTTATTTATAAACAGGATGACGCATTATAATTATTGTATATAATTATTTTATTTCGTAGAATTGATTCTGAATTGAACTGACAAAAATTGTTTCAGATGTAAAATGACTTCAGAACAGCCTTTCCAATAAATTTTGGCTTTCATTTGTTGTTGTTATGTAGCATCTAAATTTTAATGAATTTTTTCTATTTTTTGATAAACATGTTTAGTTAAAAAGAATAAGAATATTTTTTATTAGCTAAAAATAGTAATACAATAAAGGCAGGTTCGAATTCCACATCACGTTTGACATATTTTTATTTTGTCTTTATTTTTTCAATTCACGTGTATTGTGTAGTGCTATTACGGAATTGAAGTCAAGCGTAGTGACGTCGCTGCACACGATATAGTTGTTATCGCCTCAAAGCAAGAATACCATCTCTAGTCGAGAGTCCTCCATACGAGGCTACTCGAGCAGTGTGGTCAAACAGTGCCTTGTTAATAACAAAGTCTTCAAACTACTAAAGTAATTCTATTAAGTATACTTGGACGTTTCTCCGGAGAAACTAATAAAGAACCTCAATGTAAAGAACAGGCCAGGTGCGCAAAACAAAACAGATACAAAGGCCCTTTCTCATGTAAGTATCGTAGCTGTCTTGAATTGGTTAATCTAACTTGAACATAGACCATTGTACTGTTTCCATTCATTTTTATACTTGTCTTACTTGGAGAAAGAATCATCCTTTCCTCGTTCCTTTTATGGCTGTGTGTGCCGGTTTTCTTACGTCGTCTTAATTTCGTAATAACAAATATGTGAAGTTTATCACAATCTTATTGCTATTTGACTAAAATTTTAATTGATTCGTCGGTCTCCAATAGCGTTTGTATTTATGTCATCCTTTTTTACCAAATATTATCTAATGAATAGTCTTTAGTACAGAGAAGTCGTAATAGATCGCTAATATAACTTACTCGATAAGTCATACATACAGTCTTAGGTGATTTTAAGTATGAGTCGCAGAAGGGCTTTTAGCTCACAAACGATCGTGATAAAGAAACATTTAAATGATACTGCATTCCAGTAGACTTTAATTAAGAATTGTTGCACCGAAGGCCCACTTACCAGTATTTTTCACCTTTCTTTTCCTTTCCTATTATGTCTTTTTATAAGGTACGTTGATCACTTAACATTCATAGGGTACTAAAGTTCATCTCCAAGTACAAGTAGCTAATAAAACATAGTAGAAATAGTTTAGTCTAATTTAGATAGCTTGCTGGTTTAATCTTCTCCTTAAATTCATGTAACAAGATATTCGATGAGCGTCTTCTAAAGTAGGAATTCGAGTAATGATGCAATTGGGAAGCTTGGCTTTTGAACGATTTAGATTGCACTTTCACTCTCGAACTACCAGGAAAATCCAATCATTTGGGACTGATTCCCTACTGAAATTGTCTATATTACAAAAGGTATTGTATATTTATGCGTTGTTTAATAAAAGATTTCCCAGCGCAATCAAATGAAATGTTTAAGGGTTTCTCAAAGTAATCAGTGAAGATTTTTGTGTATGATACAAATTTCTATTTTGATTGACGCAACGCTCCATAAAACTGCGCTCTATCAAAAAAATAGAACCAAAATATATAGTTCACTCCTTAGATTAGAAACTGTTTCCTTAGAAATCGATATTTGAAAATGCTTTGAGATAATGATACTCACTACGTTCCTCATTTTCTGAATAGCTTTCCTACCTCAAAAGTGTCAACTACGCAAAGATACATTTTTAAAGGCGATAATCGAGGTACGTGGGACATGAATGGCCACCTTTATCGGGGAAGTATGAGGGTGATAGTGTTCCTGATAAAGGGCCACATTCACGGAAATACGGTACTGAGGTAGCATTTTAAATGCAATTGTTTTTTATCGGCTTGTGGCGATGTCGTAAACTCAACAAGTATTTTTATAGAGGCAGTATATTGACTATATGGCTCGTATGTTTTTATTGCATAAGAAGAACATCCGTAACTTTACCTTTTTCATTTGCAAACACCGAATAAAACATTAAGATTAAATCATTAATATATTCTTCAAGAGATGCTTTTTTCTTTTGTCTCTAAATACTATAAATGAAAAAATACTAATGGATAAGAGAAAATAAAACAAAGATTTTTAACAAACTTTAATTTATGCATTCATTATGATAATATTAGCTCTCAGTCGCCTAGTGCGTACCTTCGGAAAGTTGCAACAACTCTACATTAAGAATTTATTAACACACATTCAAATAAAACTACTTATATTAACTTAAAATTATTTCGTAATGGAAAAATACATCAGATGATATTCAAATTATAATGAAGGGTATGCCTTTGACTGTTGATATTGTTAAGAGAATGCTTGTACTTTAAAAAGATTGCAGACACGGCATTCATTAAAAATAAAGACAGCGTTATATAAGTAAGCAAAAAAGTGCTAAATATATCAACAATTATTAATGACCAACCAAACAATGGACAAACTGTATATTTTTCCTTATAGGTCAATGACTTCGTTGCATTTATTTAATTAAATAATGCAATAATACTCGAAAACAGACATTGCGGTTTTATCGGGTATATTTTCGAAGAATTTCCGATCATATTTTCACAACATTGCCCTCGAATCCAATTCGACACATCGAGAAATCGTTATAACATTATACACGGTTCTTTTATTTTTGGTATACGCAGTTCAAATATTCCGAATATAGTATTTAATATAATAAAATCGCAATGCCATTTCAACTGACTTAAAATAAAACTTGAATTTCTTTGTCTACGACACAATATATCATTAGAGATAAACTAATAAGAGAGATAGGCAGCACGTCAGTGACGAGGATTACATTTCTTTTAATAATTTAGTTTTACACCGTTTTATTTTATTTTACAAATAAAACATAACATCAGTTACATCTTTTATAAGCCAAGGCACATGTCAATTATCGTTTTGGAAGAGTTGCAGGATGTAGATTTGATCCTAACTACAAATTATTCAACTTTCCGAATATAGGTACAAATTTTAGTAAGATTGGTACATTCAGTGACAACAATATTAAAAAACTATTTATCTGCATAAAATCAGAATTATTACCTACTCTAAGCAAACATAATAATAAGTAATTCATAATCGTTACAATATTTCTAAAAAGTTACAGTAATATTAGTACAAACATGTATTTACGTTGGGTAGCAACTGAACATGGCCGCGCCTACCTTTCGATAAAGGACTCTAATCAAAAGAATTACTTTCCTTGTAGTTATGACAAAAGGAAATTTTCAAAAGGGAAATGATAAAATAACATCGGAAACATCGATCGGGCAGGCGCTGCCCTGCCATCGGTTATGTTTTACTTTATAATGTTACGTATAAGTTTAATGGAGGCGAAATTGCTAACACTATATTGATGAACTTCTGGTGCTATGAACATGTAAACTCTGTTATTTGGTTCCTTATAAAATCTTAGTTTCGATTATAACGTGGTCTATGTCCAAATTTTGAAAATCACGCGTAACAATAAGATCATATATTTTCATCCCCACGACATGCAACTCGTGAATCTATATCTAAGGGATACATTTATAATTATTTACTCAATATTCTCAAAGGTTACACCTCTTAGACACAGCCATCTATAGTTCCACTGACTGTACAATCCGAAGACATCAGCACATTATACAGAATAATTTATGTAAACTCTTCTAACAACTGTATGACATTAAATATTGTACGAAATTTTATTTGCCATAAATAAAGGAGTTAGTAAATGTTGCTTTTTATTGTTTAAGCATTTATTATCGTAGGCACTACGTCGTATAAGCTCATATCAGTACTATTTTGTCAATCTGTCCATGCAATGTACTCTTCTACCAATGTTACATACATTTTAAATCTATTATTTACATTCAACGATAATATTAACTGAAGCCACTGAAGATTCGCTGTATTTTTAAACTAAAAATAAAAACATATAGATAATATCCTTGTATTTTCTGCTTTTTAGAAAATGTTTGAATCTTGGGCATTTCTTTTCTCTGAAATGTGTCAGGTAAAGTTTATAGAAGAAAGTAAAATCCTCAGTGGCTCACGACCGATGTTAAAATTCGATGAGTCTGCAGGCTGCGCACTTCAGCCTATCTCTGCCATCAAATACATAATAAATCTATCTAAAAGAGAAAGCAAAACTAGAACATTCTTTACCTGTACAGATGAACCGGATATAACACCAATTGATAAATTCTATTAAAACACATTGACACATCTCATTATAATGTGATATAATGATATCATAATACCATTGAGTCGAGAATATAGCGATCTGCAACTTCATTAAAATCACATCAATTATCAAAATTGTCCTTGTAGGAATAAAGAATTATATGAAAATTATAAGATCGACTACCGCACTAGAGAGATACCAAGAAAAATTTTAAAAACATTTTAGCATATAAATCGAAACAATTTATTGGAATGCAATTTAAGCCCAAAACTTATATCTAAGCGAAATATAAAAATATTTAATCACTGAACCTATTTTTTACACAATTTTTATGATCGTGATAACACTGTACAGTATATTCTTTGGTATAACTCCACGTCGCGTTCACAAACACTGAGTCATTAACACGCTCAATGATCAAAAGTACTCACAATGAAAATTTCCGCTTTACCTTACTCGAGAAATACTTTAACTGCCATGCATTAGGAACTAAACACAAGCTTTGCTCGTGGAGTAAAACCGTTTTACTCGCGACACTTCTAAAGTAACGGTTCGAAACGAGGATGTCTCTAATGAATAACACTACGACATCGAAACCGTCGTGGAACAGTTCGTTTACTAATATTATATGAATTTAAAATACACATAATCACAACAAAGACACTAATCGAACTGCGATACTATTGAATCTTCAGTGAGCTGGCCCGGCACGCCAGGTTTAGAGTTCGAATTCGGAGCGTGTGTGTCGGCGGTGGTCGAGGCGCACGCGGGCGCCCGCGCGGCGCACGCACACGGGCATGCTGTGCAGCATGGGCGGCTCCACCTCGAAGCCCGCGGCCGGGAAGGAACGCCACCGCCGTCCGAACAACCGCTCCAAGTAACATCTTAGTCAGATTCTAGTCGCGGCGCTGTCTGTCGCTAGGGGCCTGTAATCACCACGTGCCAATTCTCGCATCTCGCAATTGTTGTTTCCGTTGACCGTTTTAGGTCCTAATGAATCTTCATGCACGCTGCGTCGCGAGCACGGTTCTGAAGGTCTCCCTAAAAGTGCTTCTCTTTCGCTCGCCCTCTCTGGGCTTCCACCGTGTGTACGAACGCCCCCGTTTGCGTTCACAGCGTTAACTACTATTGTTTGTGATAAGGGTCCGCCGTGTAACGGACTACCGTCCAGCAGCTCCCCGGCTCCTAACTCGCTGCGCAGTATTCTTATTTTTTGAATCATCTCCTTAATTTCACATCTAAGGATTCCGAGAAAACAAAATTTGAGAAACGCTATCACACAATAACCTAATACGAATAAAGCATCTGCCGTTTTCCTGAGCCAAGTGAGTAATCGTTCCGCACAAGCCGCCGTGTGTGGGATGCAATGAACTGGAGTGAACGAAACGGGGGCAGTAGCCGTCGTGGAGAATGATATCGGGGTGACGGCTGGCGTATGGGCTGGTATTCGACAACAACTGGGTGGTAATATTGTTCGATTTAATGCTGCAAAATCAGACGGCCCCGTCACCCCACAACAACTCTGTTCTCTCTGTAGACGGTCCCAAGCTTCAGAGAAATCTACGTCGGTATCGTAGTCCTTTGCTAATCGTATGCGTAACTGCGGCCGTAGCTCTCGGCACACGCGTTCAAAGCGGAAGACCCAGTAAACTCCGATAGCGGCGTCACCGACGAGTAGGGCAAGCAATGCGAGCCAATAGGCGTTAAGCATGCGTTCCGAGAGTCGTAGAGCTGCCAGGCAGCCGAGTAATTGTAACAGCCCCGCCTGCACAGGCAATGCCGCGTAACCGTAGAGGAAGCCGGGCTGCGCGGCTCCAAGGCCTGGCACGAGCCCGCGTCGGTAGTCAGCCAGCGCGCGACCTGCTGCCGCGCAGAAAGCGAGCGCACCAAGCAGCAGAGCCCCGTTGCACGCGTATATCCAGATGCGGTAATAGCGCATTGCGCGGTGTGCGGCGGGGTAGTGCGCGGGGCGCGCGGGCGGCGGCAACGTCATGG
>LQNK01000523.1:1953321-1964668 GCA_001586405.1 Phoebis sennae
TGTTCTTAAGATATGTTATAAAATGCACCATCAATGATGTGGGAAAAGTGTGTCTCCTTTGAATAGGTAGAAGCGCACTCAAAATTCACTGACACAACGTCTCGTGTCACGTTAGAACAATCTCAGCGCCAAGGTCATTCGGTGAGAAATTGTGAAGACAGTACTATTCCTCCAGCGAAAAGTGAGGATCCTCGACGAATTCGAACCACAGGATTGACCGCCCGTTAGGCCTCGATATGATGTTTGGAAGTAGTATATATGGTAAGCGGCGAAAACATTTTAACATCGCGATTTACGAATTGTGACGTCACATGACGCCACAACATGCTTATATGACTGCGTGCGTAGTTATAAAAAGTGAAGTTGTTGCTATTCCCATGCCTTTTGTGAGAAATTGTATACTTCAACTCACGCGTAACCATATTTTGGGAGGATATTATACCAAGGATGGCGAACCAATGGCATGTGACTCAATATCACGTAATTCATTATGCACTAAGAAAAAACTAAAGAAAAATTTTTACACAGAAGCCAGTGTAGGATATCTTCCGATCCTACGCTTGATAAAATGGTAGTTATTAATATTATTTTATCGGTAAACACGAAAGAAAACTAGAACGTTCCTGCACAAAGGTTCACCATTCCTACTCTATACATATAGTAAATACAATAAATCTTACAATCCGCCGCCCGTGCCGTGCACTCGGAACCTCGCTAGTCACAGAAGCGGCCGCGCGATACTTTGCAGCGCGCCTACCAACCCCGTGCGAGTTCTGTAACAAACAAATTATAATTAACACTTTTATCATTTTAAGTTCTAATCCCACTATCTAATGTGAAATTATGGATGTTTAGATGTTTGTGTGTCAATCACGGCAAAACTACTGAACAGATTTTAACCATCCGTGGTTGAGTGGAGGAGTATTATGGTAACTTCCTAGAATACGGGTGTAAGTCTAGATATCTAGCTGTTCTACAAATACTCATTATAATTTCACTCCAGAAACGTTAATTTTCTATTTGTATTTTATACTGACAGTTTCTTATAAATATACCATTAGAATTTGAGATTACGATTCCATTTTCAGCAGAGCGGATATAGAATGCGTACAATACGTTCAATTGATGGCATTTCAACGCTTAGCGATAGCGAGATATTCATACCGTATCACATCCTTGTCTGCTATTTTGAAACGGTTGCATTGAATAGTAACATTTGGGAGTAATATACCCCTGAGGTTTATCTAAGCATAATACAGGGTGGAATTTTGTAATGTCAATTGAACAGATAGTACTCTTAATAGTTAGTATAGTAGAATGTAGATAGAAAATTTACTAAAAGAAAGATGAAATCTTTACTTTTATTGCATCGACCTGTAGGGTCAATTATAAGAATGAAATCTGTGTACCAAATTTTCTAAATCAAATGGAAGGAAACTCATAAAATCATTAAATTTAAACTTCCTTATAACACATAATAAAAATATTCTAAGCACATTTTCAGAATTTTTTGAATGCACTTTTCTTTCTCGTTTAAAATGAAGGAATGTTTTCTTGAAGTAAAATTTTCTATCTACAGTTTAAGAAAAAAATTCCCACAAGCATCACAAAATTACACCCTGTGTAATCGTAAAGTGATATTTTATATCAAAAAAACTTTCGTATTATGGAGGTGCCGGGACGTGCGATGGGATGTATAAGTGTAGCACAGTATATAAAAAAGTAGCACAGGATGTCTACACGTAGCACCGGATTTCTACACGAAGCATTGGATGTCTACACGTAGCACGGGATGGCTTTGTACAGCACCGAATGTCTAGACGTAGCACGGGATGCCTACGCGTAGCATAGTAGCTCTACATGTAACACGCGATGTCTACGCACAGCATTGTCTGTGGATGTTTGTATTGGATGACACACATACAAGCTTCTACGCGGGTAAAGTCGCGGGTGCACCTTGGCTAGAAGTAATTAAAGTACACTTTCATATAAATTCTCTCTAAATTGCTATGTTGTTAATATGGTAAAAGTATGATCGTGTCCGTACACGTGCCTCGTGTATAAAATATTTCCCTTCAAAGAGTAAAAAATCAAAATTCACTTAATATTTTTATTATGGATGCAAAACTGGTGAAACTATGAAAAACTTAATCCCTCCTCGTTAACGTAAATTGACCTAAGCGCCTCTCTCGTTCCCCACACAGGATAATTGCATTTTCGCATACTTTTCCAGGTAAAATGGGAATATTTCATTTAAGCACATCCACCTATAAGTACATAGGTTATTCAAATTTATGTTTATTCAGATATAATCTTTCGAGTTAATATAAACGGAACTCGTTATATTCAAAATATTCGTGGATTTCTTCGTAAAGGGCATAACTATCAAAATGTTAATGTCACAACTTGGCAACCTTAATAGATTCGAGCGGAACCCTCGCTGGAATAGCCCGTGATAATCGCGTCGAAAACACATTAACATCTTTTATATTGACTCTGCTTTATTATATAAAGTATAAGAACTTCCATTGACCTTCAAGCCTGCGCGTTCCCTACGCTTAGGGCCATCTAAAAATAACACTCGACGATATACGTAACTGAGAATAGTGGGAGCAACTTGACATTCAGAGACTCGCTACCGACTGGCATTAAATTCGCATGTAGGCGGAATTCGTTTCAGCTCATCTAAAACGAATGCTAAAGTCATTGACAAGTATTAGAAAGAAGAGTTGTAAGATCTAAGCTTTTTCTTCGCTTATTGCTTAATATTGAATGTTAGTATTTGAACACAATTTTATATCAATATGTAACATTTAAATATAGAAAAAAAACACAAAATAATTAAAATATTAGAGAAGGTGATTTAGAAATAACAAAATGTCATAAGATATCCAATATAAACTATTGAATGATTTGTGTTATGTATCCAGCATTGATTCGATACATAGATTTAATTAAAAGGTTTACTAATTATTCAGTAAATGCTATTAATAAACTATTTTTTTATAACTATGAATTCCATGAGACCATTAACAATATTTATTAACTCACTACATCAATAAAACCCCATCAAATGTATATAACCTTGTATTTGTTTACATCCTCGCAATTATAGAAACAACGGCAGTTATACGAGTTGTCGATACAGAATCCGATCGCTGAGTGTTCTCGTGTTTTGACATTTTCTTTATAGATTGGCAACATTAAGGTTGATGAGGGTAGGCAATTCAATGCCACCGTTATTGGAAATATTGGCTCGTACAAATCTTTTGAATTGTGGAGCGATCACGATTCGGAATGTAATAAACAAATGAATATTGAAATGTGTTACGAAGATTTTAATTGATGGAAAAGAATCGTGTTACTTATCGTGAAAAGTTGAAATAGTATTTCGTTTAATATTTTTCTTTCCATGTTCGTTTAATTATTATTATAAAACAAAAATATAGCAAAAACAAAATTGTAACAAAATGGCGCAAATGGAGAAAAACAAATTTAAATCCATTTTTAATTCAAACAAATAGACCCGTGAAATAGTTTACGAATATGCAGAATGGCATAAAATATTGGAAATAAATAAAATAGCCATTGCTAAAATTGAAACGACACGAAACACGTACACGATCCGAGTATCCCTAAAGTATCGACACTCCTTGAACTACAAACAAATTTCAACAAACTTGCTCTGAATTCGAGACTGAAGCATCTGAAATGCAGAAATCGAATGCAAGTTTGAAAATTTTCATTTGTACGAGCGCTATTTTAATTTTAAATTCGACGATATTTTTAGAGAGAGATTTTAAATGTTACGACTAACAAGCAAACGCATAAGTTATATAGTACAGATGGGAATGCAAAATAAATATACATATCTGACATTTTGATTACGATGAAACTATCGTAATTATTATTTTGTTTACGTTCTGATTTAGTTTAGCCGTTATTAATATGGACGAATTCAAGCCAGCTTTTAAATTAATTATTACTCGTTCTTTGTCTAATGTAACCTCATAAATGTAAGACGGAATTATATTTTGCTTAGTTTTAGTTCCCGCTCATTGCAATACGGACGCAGTTCAAAACCATTATTCCATTATGGCTGTAGCGAATTAACAGTAAAAAAATTTACGACAAATTTTACGAACTTCATGTTCGAATGTACGGAAATTAAACTGTTATCAAATAATGAAATTTAATAAATAAATGTATCATACTATACTCATAACTGAAAAAATTAATTTCATATTAAGTTCAGTGCCGCCAACATAACAATGGGGAAAGGAAGATACATTTCAATAGGTCCCGATATAAGGAATTCGCTCGCGATATCGACACTGGTACCTCGGGAACAATGTACCAAAACAGTTGCCGCTGGCTCCGCGCCAGATAACTAAAACCTTTGATAACAAGCTTTCAATCTATGCTGACGCCAGATTAAAAACTCGATTTGAAATTGAGTCGAAATGTAGCGAGATTCCGATTCAATTTTTCTCTATCTGCTGAAGTTTATTAATCCAACAAAAAGATGAACTGAAATTTGCCGAGTTCAAAATTGCATTTCTAGTCTTAATATTCAAAACTCGGTTTATCGTGATACTGACTTATATGGGATGGAAGTGGAACTACATCAATTACTGCCTATAAACAATGTCAGCATTGGATGTTAAAAGTAGCTCGGCTAAATGTAATTTTAATCGTAAAAAAATATATTTATTTTAAAAAAAATAAAAATCTTACATCATCCTATCATGTTAATATCCATTGAAATCCCTACAGTAATAGTATTCGTACAAATAAAATATACTAAGCCCATTAATGCTAAAAAAGTGTTTACAAAGTTTCATTCAACAAAGTGTCCTTAACGTCACTATTTTCAATCACAAAGCGCCGAAAAGCGGTAACAAATAAATAAAAACGCGAATATCCGTTATCTAGACAATACAAAAACAATCCATTGTACGTGCGACATAGTGATTTGAAGGACAATTTTATGAAGCGTACAACAAAGGGTTCTAATACCAACAGACAATGGGCACATCTTTTTCATGCTGTTGAGCTGTAGCCCTGTACCATTGAATCAAGTATATGACAGAACGGTGGAGCAAAATTCTCGTCATTTTACTAAAAGCATTTCAATGTGCCCGCCTTACCACTCGTGTGTCTCGAGTGAATTTGTCTGCAAGCTATTTTGTCTTATGACAAAGACTTTCAAAATGTAAATGCTGATTTAGACAAGGAGATTTTCTTTCCCGCTGCATTCGGAAAATCCGTTGTGATTCGTGGTAATTACAGCCGCAATTAACAATTTAGTTTTTGTCTAGACAAACAGGGGTTTTAATAAATAATAATGCAGGTAATACATATTGCATTTTAGGGCTTAATGTCATTTTAAATATTTATCTTAACGTATCTCGTAAGGCGTTCTAGATCAATAAACCAATTTGTATTTTTTGTAATATAAAATTATTGCACGTTGACTTATTTTACAAGTTCAGAAACCTCAAAATAATAAGAGCGGTGCAAAGTTCTGCGCCAGCAGGTTTAAAATATAAGCATTAGATAGTGTTCTTTAATTAATTTAATTAATGTGGATTAAGGATTTTCCACTATCGTGACTGCGCACGTTTTATGTGCGGCATCCATTTGTTTTATCTGCTAATTAAAATGTAACGGGTAAGCATTCTGTTGGCTTTGATAAGAGCAGTCACGCACTTGAGGTGAAAGCTTGCTTTGGTCCTGTCTTTGCTTATCAAACTATTTTATTACAAACCGTACGTATATTTAATACTAACTTTTGTTCACAGCTACACTGGTATGAAATTCATGCAATGAAATTTAACAGTAATAAGCTGCATAAATATAAAAAGTTGTAAATAAAACGTTTTAAATAATCCGAAGAGGAAAGCTATTTATTTAAAATAGAAAAATAAATAAAATAATAAGCGTTAATTTGTCTCAAGCACGAGTACGAGATACATAAAAAATATAGCGTACAATAGGTATATTTTTGAAGAGACAGTCTATGAAAAAAATTGCTATAGCCTATCATAACAATCCTATTTAAATTGGTTTCAGTTTCGAAATTCCAGATTCGAAGACACACGTAACAATGAATTTATAAAAAAAAACAATCTTATTGCAAAGAAAGATGAAGTAAATAAGAACAGTTTTAAAAAAACGGCCAACACTAAAAAAATAAAAATACATAATAGCCGGTAGCAATAGATATTCTAAACTGTAAATGTTGGCTGCTATAACATAAAAAAGTGTCGTCCAAATCCATTCAGTAATTTTCGTGTAAAAGAATAACAAACATTGATACATATTTTTTTTTCACAGAAAGGAGAGGAAGGAAGGATTTATTGAATGACTTAAAATATTCAGCAACACTAACCTCGACACTTGATTTGTTTTTATCTGCTAAACCCAATCACATTTATTATGGGCTATTTTCGGATTAAACCATTAATATTTTAGTGACACTTCTACTAGAAGTTAAGCGGTTCATAAATCAAACTAAAAGATAAAAATGGGTCAGGAAAATTTGGCGTCAGGGACAATTGAGAAAAGTTTTCGTTAACTATAGTTTCAAATCACTTTAGATGACTACTTTATTATTTATACCTCATATATAACTAAACATATAATAAAATCATATCAAGTCCGAATTTGTACTTTTTTTTATGTGTGTCTGTTTGTCGGCCTAGCTTTCTTTGTAGTTTGTACGCTATCTTCCCCTAAGCTATTGAATGAATTCAGATGAAAATTAACCAATAATGTTGTTAATATTTTATCATATTCATATTTTTTTTCATTATTTTATCCTTCTTCAAGTTATTTTCTTAAGTTACTGAACGTATTTAACCATATCGTAACAACAATAAAAAAATATAATTATCATTTTAAAGTGCAATGCAAGAATGAGGGTTTAAATAAAATATTTACAAAACATATTATTTTTATTACAACTACTCTATTTTGTAGTCAACGTGGCAAAAGCTAGTTCTAAATAACATTTTATAATTTAAGCATAACTTCAAATTGCACTAAATTTCCATAAAAGAGACAAAAATCATACATGTTATTCCAACTCATAACAAGAATGAAGAAGCCTAGAGAGTTTGGCGCGGATCCAAAGAAAAGCGAATTACTTGTCTTTTACACGCTTGTATGTCATGAGCTACTGTTGCAAGAACGCCTTTATTATATAAAACTCGTGTGGAATTATCATGATTGCTTTATCTATTGTTCTCGTGCTATAACTTGGCGCTAAGAACACAATACGATGAACACTAAAATTAGTTTCTAGCTTTGCAATGTTCTGTTGTGGAAGCGGTAATTCAAATACGACGAAACAGTCCAAATTATGCAGTCATACTTGTTGACATATATTTGTATGTTGTTTATGTCTGGTATATATATAATATGTTACTTTATGTTCTCAGTTTTAAAGAATACCATGGGGTAGATGGGAGAAAAGGTCTGGGTTTAATATAGCAAAAAGGGCTGACTTGCTCGCAAATGAATATTGATTATTAAAATGGATGGCAAATACTTCCGCTCCATATTCCAATAGGGAAAATGGGGCTTCATTTTATGAAATCCCATATTAAAGTACAATGGCCATTTTATAGAAATATATCTAAGTAATTTTATGAAGTGAAATAAAGGGTGACTGACATTGTTAAATGGTTTCCAATTAAATTATATGAAAACGATAACGCCTCATTAAAACTTTGGGACAGTCAATAGATTCCAAACAAAGGACCCGCGTTATTAACAACCCTTTACCATTCTCAGAAACATAGCTGTATTTGCATTGATGAAAACAGAATAACATCTGCCCGAGAACCATAAATTTATTAATCAGTATTAACTAATTATTGCCAAGTTTTATTACAAAACAGCACAATCATAATAATTGTTCAATCAATAATTAATAATTAATCATTTTCCATATACAATTGGATATGAAAAATGGAACATGGATTCATAATAATTCCAATTAATAGAGAACTTATCTTTTGTTTCAATTTTATTTTAGTTTCTGTTTTAATTTTTAAGTATTTATAGTGTGATTGTCAACACCTTTCTTTATTTTAAAATTGAGCTGCAAACAATTTAATCGGTTTTGTGAGTGCAGCTATATTTCAATTATTCTGTAACTTGTTCCAAATAGATAACATTTTTGCACTCATCCAAATTACTGAACGCATCAATCACTTTATACATTCAAAAACGTAATCAATAAATGAATACCAAAACTTTTATTGACTTTCCATCACAAAATATTCGCTTTGTAGAAATCAATCGAACGTGTGAACCGGTATCTACCCGAGTTAGCACACATCGGTCCCAGTGATTGCTTTGTCCCGCAGGAAATTAGTTTCGAACTTGCAAACTCGTACAACTATAGCTGTAAGGGGACTTAACAACGCTGCGGTGCGTCTTTAATATCCCTTGTATTAAACACGGAACATGCTTAAGTCAGGAACGTCAATACCGACACTCATTACTTGGAATAAATAAGTTCGTTTTTATTATGGTATTATACATAGTATAGAGATGCAAAGGCTTTTATATAAATTTGACCAAGCACTCTATAAGTTACTTGGCGATACCCCATACATTACATCAGTCTTCTAGAATTTAGAAATCTTATGAGAGGTAGTTTAAATGTACCATTCGATGACAAAAGTGTTATTTTTTCTATGTGAATTAAAAAAAATAATCAAACATGTAACATCGATAATATTGACTTATGTCTGCCTCTCTTTATCTTCTAAAGTGACCATAACTCTCCAGGGCGCTACACGTGTTTATCCAACTCTGAGACGTAATATTTCTGAAGCGATACTTGTTAAAGTTACCTACTTATTAACACTGCACCAACTTCGCTAAGTATGTTTACCCAACATCCGCAAATGCTTTAATGTATCAAAAGAAGCTAGTTCCCAACTTAGTTTGGATCAATAAATAAGTGTAACAAGTTAGGGGATATTATGATTAAGACTTTCCTTTTTGATATAAAAATATAAACGTTCAGATCATGCAATTAAACGGTAATCTTCGATATATTTTTAAGCTAAGTGATAAAATAATGCAATTTCGTATTTTTATTATACGTATACGACATAAACTTTCGAATAGATATTTATGTGATAGAACGGTAATGCCGGAACGAAGCAATATGCGGTCTTACAGTTCTATAAATACGAACAATAATTTATCATGACCAGCATCGTAAACAGGGAAAATAGGAAGCTCACTCCGAGGCTCTAAGCTCTCGAGCCGACTCAACAAATAATACCTCTATAAATTCCACCAATGAAATATGTTAGGGCCGAGTTACACATACAATTCGTACAGACTTGTGTACGGACCGCACCGCGGTTGTGTTAATAGGCATTGCGGTCACCACTTCGGTCTGTATCATCCCTAAAATAGTTCCGTTTAGATATGTCTGCGGCCACTTTGTTAATAACGTTATTAGATGAGACGATTTGTTCGTATCGGGCCATTATAATTGTTAATAAAGACCTTTCCAATTTTAATTTAATCATCATTGATTGGACCTTAGTCTATGATTTGGTCGATTAAAACCTATCACTGGTGAAGCATGTAAATTTTAAATGTAATATAATTATTATATAAAATAGTATCAAGTAAAATTAAACTAAGTATCAAGCAATTGAATCAAGTGTCAAAATATATCCACAGCTTGCTTACAAAAACAGTTGTTCAGTTATTTTTGTTGAATTGCAAATATCTAAAATGAAATAAAACAGTGTACTATAACTCAAATAAAAAAATAACTTGTATGATATATTATCTGTGTGAAGTGAGCTTTACTACCAATATTTCCACACCGCCGCCATGTTGTGTGGGTAGTAGCGCAAGGCGCCGTTAACACCATAAAACCAGTATTTATTCAAATGCAGTGACAGCTTGCGGCTTCTCAACTCCGGTACCACCTTACACCAGAGTTACCATCTCCATAACATAAAATGACTTCCGTGTTTTCTTTGATGAAAACTTGTCTGCGAAAATTACTGCAGTCTTTTCTAGAAGTAATAAAACTTTGTAGATTAAGGCAAAGTTATAAGCGTTTCTCTTAATTGCTTTTACGTATTATATAGTCTTGTTATGTGTTTCTTATGTATAATATATATTTATATTTTCCCCCTGTTACTGCTCATAAAAATGCTCTAGAGTGCATTGTGATAAAACATTTTACATTTCATATATTTAAAATAAAAAGCTGAAAAGTTTGTTTGTTTATTAGCGGCTAGTGCAGTGAAATGAATAATCTACTAGTGACTTAACAAGACATTAAACAAATATCTAAGCGGCTACTAAAACGTAAAGCATCTATTTTATGACTTTACTTAGCTTACTTAGGTGGCATGCTGAAGTACTTTCTCCTACACCCTTGTAATTGCCTGTAATAAAGAAAATTTCTAATAAATGTGTGTCGCGTTATCACCAAATTAAATCATTGTTCACTACTCTATAATCGTTTGTCAATCTTGTTTTGATTAGGTTTTGTTAGACACGAAAAATAAATTGTTAATTTATGATAGTTATCAAATAAAAGCATATTTACACTTTTGTTATTTATAACTTGTTTTTTAATCTTGACCTTTATGAGTTTAAAAGCTTTGTGCATAAGCGTATTTCGTATTCCAAATAAGTGTTTGCATAATGAATTCTACGTTAATCAACGACAGAGGCCTGTGTCAAACTAAAACCAATTAAGAGCTTATTGAACTTAATTTATTCACAAACACACTTTCATTGTATACCGAAGCTAAAGTAATAAGGCACACATTAACGTCAACAACGCGGCACTTCGTCGCCATTTAATTTAGCACGTTGCGAATTAGTGAAACGTCAGCAGGAGGTCGTAAATTTGACAGTTGCCGTCTCGAGTTCAAAGCTGAGGTTCGAATTTTGTTTTAAGGTGCAGGAATAGAGTGATGATAGTTAGAGATGTAACGGATAGAATACGTAATTTCGAAGAATTCGCAAAGAATACTTTTTGTCGAAATATGTAGAACACAGCATAAGACCAATTTTTATTAATGTCCTTTTTTCTGTCTAATTGGTAATAATTGCCAGTTAACTATCTATGAAACATACGTTAACATTCTGTAACCATCATCATCATCATCATTTTTTTAAAGAATTTACTTTAGAAAAATAATGATAATACACCCCAAATTGCAACCTTCCTTTTTTGAGAAATCGGTAATCAATACATATAATAAAATCGTAGCAAGTCCGAATTTGTACATTGAATATATTGGGGAAATTTTAATACAGGGCGTTTATATAAGGGATACAG
>LQNK01000524.1:0-39835 GCA_001586405.1 Phoebis sennae
TTCTTGAAAATATTAAATGTACAGACACGGCTAGTCTACGATTTTATTATATGTATAGATTCCTTGTTTTGCTTACTAAAGTCAGACAAATTTATGTATTTGTATTTACTCTGATTTCAATATCCTGCCGACGGATAGCCTTTGCTGTGACTTTTGTGTATCTAACGTCATATAATCTGAGATAACTCTCTATCCATAATAATAGATAGTACTATGATATTGATACTATGATTAATAATAATTGATATTATGACTAACCTGTCGTGACGCAACGTTAGCGTAAGTGCACTGTTAATGAACTGTAAAAAGTACCCTGTATGTATGTCAAATTTGTACATGTACGTAATTCTAAATTCTTGTATTGTTTTGTGCTTTGTGCTTAAATAAACAATTTTTAATTTTTTATTATTAAAATCTGCCGTTAATCAACAAACAAGTAATTTATACACGCTTGTAGTGTCCTGTCGTTGAAAAATGTTGAACGATGCTCACCTCGAGTTTGCTGTCATTTGTCAAAAAGTCCATATTGATAACAGGAATTTGGTTTTGGCATAATGAATAAATCATTCGGTATTCATCCTCGGCCCTTTAAATTAACCTTTTGTTAGTTTTTTCTCAAAAAATATACGTATATGTGTTTATATATTTATTGTTTACGTGTTTTACAAATACGTGTATGTATATTTATTGTTTACTAGCTCCCGCGATCGCGAGCGTTAAATTTGGGATCGATAAATCAATGCGTAACATTATGCCGATAATGATAGGATTTTAGCTAAATTAAGTATATTTACCTATGATAGTTGACATAAAAACATTGAAACATTCGCATAAATAATATTAGTATGAAGTAGGATTATCATTAAGGGCGGATTAATATTGCATTTTAATGATATGAAATAGTAAAAAATTAAAAGCAATTAAACTGTGACAGTACGATATAGACGCGTGGCAGCGTGTCAGCCAAGTTCCGAGAAAAGTATTGAAATTACATTGTTATAATATTATTTGCAATTGAGTAACATAAAGAATGTTCTAGAAAAAATACGATACAAAATGGAAAAACATTTTCATACTGAGTTCAATAAAATACATTTTAAGAAATAAATGGTCTCTTACATGTAAAATCATGTTTAGTTTTGGAATATATTAAGCGTAAAATTATTTTATGACTGGGGCTTCGCTAACATAATAATGTTTATTTATTTTGGTGGAAATTTTAACAAAATTTTATTCTTAGTATTGAACTCTGCGGTTAAAACGTTTCAAGTGATGCTCAATGTTTTAAATTGATTAAATGTTGACATCGTATTGCATTTAAGTTGAATAAATTTGATAAATACAGAATGTTTTGTTGTTCTTGCTATTTTTTAATTAATAATAATTATAACCAAACTACTTTGTAACTGAGTGCTGCCTGTTTCATTTGTAATTTTGTTTTTTTTATACATATAGTTTTTATCTGTCGTATGTTATTCGTTGTGAATGTATATATTGTTTTCTATCTTTCTTTAAATTGTGTATAATTAACTTTATACGAATAGATAAGTCTAAAATATGTTACATGTAGAGCCACCCCTAAAAGTTATTTTTTCAAATGTAGTCAATATCTTACATCTAATATTGGTTTATCAGATTTTATCAAAATCTGTTCAGTGGTTTTAACGTCATTGACGCAAGTATAAATAGATAAATAGACAAACAGCCAAACAGAAAAAAATTACATACAAATAACCATGGTTTTTGGGTCTATAAGAAATCTCTCGAATATCTATTTTTAAAAAATATTGAATGCACAGAAATGACTTGGTTACTGTTTCATTATACGTAAAATGAAACACGATAGCTCTGAAGCCGTAAAGCCGAAAATATTATGCATGTTTTTTTTATGTAAATTATTTTTCTTTGTCCTTCTTTGTGACGATGTGTTCATTGAATTTTTTCAAAGTTTAATACATTTATCAATATATCGAGTGTTTGTCTATCCAGTCTTGAAAAAAAGGAGGAAGAAAAAGGAAGTCGTGAGAAGCTGAGGGGAAAATATGAGCAAAAATTTTTTTTTATTAATATAGCATTGAATTGTTCTATTCATCCTAATTATTAACTTTCATTTAATCATTCATATTGAAATCATAAAAATGAAAATACATAAAATAAATAAAGTATTTATTAGAAAAAATAATATATTACAACTATGGCACAGAGTGTACAGTTTTAATTAATTGGATATTCAATCATTCTAAAATATCAAAGGCTTTTATTTTATATCCATACCATTAGCTTCCACTCCGCTTATGTTTTTCAAGACAGCATAGAATAATAATGATATATAATATTTTAGGAGATTTATTTTTGTCACAATAACTCCGACCATTTTCACAAAACCGATCATACATCGAAATTACCTAATTCTAAATATACCTGATATCGAAAGATTTTCCTTTCACAATAGTCAAAGATTTCGCTGGCAGCCCAACGACTATATCCACAATAGCAGCAAAGGTGTTTTTTGGAAGTTTCTCGCCGTGTCTAGAATATTCGATAAAGCCTTCAACCGTGCCTAGGTATAGAAGTATAGGCATAAACATGGCTAGAAATGCCCTATGTTCCGAGTTACTCTATGACGAATGGTCGGGTCTTAACGTCTTATATAAAGATGAAGATTATTTTGGTAGATGTGGCATGTCATTTTTGTGAAATAAACTTTTAAGTTTTTATTGCAATTGTCAATCTTTCTAATACAAGATTTTACTTAATTAAAAACAGATAATAGAAATTGAAAAGTAAAGATATTTAATTGTAAATTTTGATACTGAATTAATGAAAATAGGTATAAGCTTTTTAGTAATAAATATAATTAAGCTTAAAATTGTATGAACGAAGTACGTCTTGTTCTCCTATACGAGAACTCCACTTATTAAAGGTAAGTGTAACTATGAAAATCAATTTAGGTTGATCCCGTGGCAACGCCGGGATTAAAAGTAGCATATATGTTTTTCTGAACTCTTGTCTAAATGTATACCAAGTTTCATCTTCATTTTTGCGTGAAAGAGTAATAAACATACCTTGCAAACTTTTGCAAATATAAAATGATTTTACAGTAAGATTGTTTAATATTTTTTTTAATAATCATAACAACACATTGTCAAATTGTGGATCTTTTCTTTTGAAAATACCTAAATTAGTAAGAGTTATTCTTTGCCCTCCATATGACGTCGTTTGGATATGGATTGGCGTTTGACAAGGCTACTTTTCATCGAAAAGGCCTCTATGACCGATGGCTTAAAAGCCTTCCCGTGTTACCTTCAGATGTGGACGAAGAACGGGTTAAGTCACTTATACATGATGGCACTTTTATGACATGAACGTTATTAATATAAATTGAAGTGAGGGTATAAATAATCGTACTGAATAAAAAAATATTCAAGTTATTAAATTTAAGTTTATCTATACTAATTATAAAGAGAAAGGATTAGTTTTTTTGTTTGTTTTAATTGAGTCCGAAACTACTGAAAAGATTTGGATGAAATTTTGTACAGTACATGTTTGCAACCCGAAGCAGGGAATAGGGTTATCTTGAAAATCTTACGGGAACGGGAGATATACGCAGGTGAGACCGCGGTGCTTAGCTAGTATCATATAAGGACCAAATGGTGTTTTAGATTTTCTAATATATAATTCTATTTAGATTATACAATTCTAGAAATATTCTGAAAGGCTTTAAGTATCAAATGTACGAGTATACTGTTGTAAAAATTAATTTTAAAGTTTATTTAAGTCATTATCATATAAGTTTTAAAATCAATAAATACTGAATTTAGGGATACGACTATAATAACTTAATAACAACAATAATAATTATCATCACGCAAAACACACCTGAAATTGCAAGAGATCATATCATAAATGGAGAAAAAAACAATAAACCACGCAATATAATTGTATTCAAATATTCGAAATTCACTCCACTACGCATTGTAAAAGGCCTCTAAAGCGTACACACTTCACATGGAGGGCTGTCAACGGGCGACGTTAATAATTTACTGCCCTCAAACGCGAACTATCGTATTTAATAACGTCCGAGTAATTATGTACACCCTTGAAGTATATTAGCTATGTCTGTGACACATGGGTTTTGAATTTCGAATTGGATCTCGAAATTCGGAGTATTTCAATTTGGAACGTTACTGTTAAAAAGGTGGTTAGGTTTGTCTATTCTGGAAGTATATTAGTCTATGTTTGTGGAACGTGGGTTTTGAATTTCGAATTATAATGATTCGGAATTCTGAGATATGTTTGAATTTGGAATTTAATCTTTAATCATAGGAACCTGAAGAGTTTATTTGTTTGTTTTGTTTGATAGTTGTATAGTTTATGAACTCAAAATAAAAACAACGTTTCCTTTTAATTGGTTCATTGAAACTATTTAATCACTTTATTGTACAAAACATAGTATAGGTACATTGGTCTTATGGGTTAGAATAGAATCATTTTATAAAATGTATGAATATAAAATAATATGATTGTTTAACGATAAGTGAGCCATTGTATAATTTTAAAAATTTTTCAAGGTTTATACTCACTATTTGTTTATTCGGTATTGGCCGATACTTTTGGACCGTTTGGGATGAGTGGGACGCGGTCACGTCCTGTCTCGCACTGCGAATAACAACTAGTGAGTATAAGTAATTATTTAAAATAAAATGAAAACATTAGTTTAATATTTCTTTCCAATATTTATTGGAATAGTATACTAACTTGCTTGTTCAGTAGTAAGCGTGTTATTGCTACAGCCAACGCTTCCTGGGTTCAATCCCCGTTTGCTACGTAATAAAATGTCTCGGTCTGGCAAGCCGTAGAGGACTTATCAACTACTTACCCGTATATAAAACGAATGAGTTAAATGGATTTGACATCTACCCTAAGTCCCAATAGAGGACACTGGACTTCAATTATTTTTGGCATTCGTTTGACGTGTTCATTTTTTTGTAAAAACATCTGTTTCTACGTAGGTCTCTTTCACGCCTAAACCACTGAATCGATTTGGATAAATTTTCCAACATAATTTGTAATTCGAGAAAGGATACATTTTATTCCGAAAATTTCCCGTGGGCAACGGGACATTGCGGGTGCAATGGCTGCTCATTTCTGCTCATTATTATTACTTTCTAATAACAAGCTTCAGTCTGTGAGAACTAAAGCTAGGAAGAACTGAACCCATTCCATTACCTGTTGTGCCGAGGTCCCGGCGGGCGCGGGCAACTCAACACCGCGATCCCGCAAGCGTTGCTTCATAAGATTGTGGGGTTCAAGTTATAAGAAACAACTTTTTTTAAGTATTTTTTATAACAGACAAAGGGCATAAGGTTCACCCCCTGTTAAGTGACTGACCGCAGCCCTAAAACATCTACTACAACAAAGTGTCGCAGATGAAGGAATTGGAGGAGGAGGAAGAGGATTGATGATGGGTAATTGGGAGAGGAGTACAACAGAATGGAAGAGGAATAGGATGGGAACAGGCCTCCGAGCTCCCTCTCACCTTAAGAAACACAGTGCAATACTGCTTCACGCCGATCTTCTGCTAGGGGTGGTATTTACACCAGTGCGAGCTTGGCCCAATCAAGCAATGCTTGGCCAAAGGCCAAAGGCTTAGCAGTCTTTTATTGCTGAAGATGTTATGCAGCAGAATTACCCTTTTTCGCCTCTTGCGACACCCATGGGCAGAAATGGGGTGGCGACACATGTATTCTAACCCGTCACCACACGGAATAAATGTCATGTTAGGAAAATAATAATAATATATTTCTCGTTTACGCCTGTAACATACATCCCCTACTCAGAGATACAACATCCTTCTGTCGAAATATTATCTCTCTACTCTATGTAAATAAGGTTCATTTTGGGGTACACTGCGATATGCATTATCTGTAATAAATAATGTAATATGGGAATACGTAGACAAGTGACAGCTACTCCCGGGCGCTTGACGGTTCCTTTCGGCGGTATAAACCTTAATGCGGACGTAATCAGTTATGAGTTTATGTATCATGTAGGAAATGATTATTCCGAGGCTCTTAGGTCTTTAGTCTCTTCCATTTGATCCTGTGGATAAAAGCCTTAAGCCCTTTTACTACGGTGATTAAAAATATTAAAGTACTCATATGCAGTTTTAGTCATTGTGATCATACAATACAATACAATTGTTTAGTGTATAAAAAAGTATAAAGGCCGATTATTTTTATGAAATCGTTCAGAAAATTTAAAGTAAAACAAAGGGATATATCTCCTGGAGAAATGGTTGACCATTCGGTTAAGGATTTTTGTATGTTATTTTGAAGTAATAAAATAAAAAGTTAGGATTAAACATGACTATTTACTTTTCCGGAGGCTCTTTTCTATCCTTCGTCCTCAAAATTTTCTTTATATTTTTTATGTTACATTACAGTAGGTAAGAGGAGCTTACGGTTCACCTGATGCTACGTGACTCACCGCAGCCCATGAACATCCAAAATATCTAAGTGTCGTAGATGCTTTGCCGGCTTGAAGGAAGGAGAAGGGATAAGGGATTAATGATGGGAAATCGGGTGAGGAATAAAAGAGGATAGGATAGGAATGGGATGTGATACAGGCCTCCAGACACCCGCTCGACATATGAAAATGAATGCAGTAATAGTTCACACCGATAACAGATCACGAATTTTTGACCTAATCATAAAATGTGGACGTAATCAGTTAAAAGTGTACAACGGAGGGTATCATTAGTGCGTCTCGAGACCCCTAGGTCTTTAACTCAAGAGTACCATTATGTTTTGTTTTGATCTTCAGTAGATAAAAGCTTATGCCATTTTATACGACGATTAAAAATTTTAAAGTGCCCTTACGCTGTAAATCATATTATAAATTGTTTCTGAGAATAACGTAATGGATTTTTGTAATGTAAAAAAAAGTCGTGTTGAAAGCGGTAAACTCTGTTTATTGTTTAAAAATGGTCAATTTTGGTGGACGAAGTTGGATATCTGTCTATATCGGAAACAGTTTTGAGCATTGTAGGATCTCCTCCTCTCTAAGGAGGGAGATCCCTCCTTACCTAGATCTATAATAGGATGTTATTGAGGCCAAACATGTTCTCTTTCGAGAGAAATAGCTATCTCTTATAGATCCAGGAAAGAAAGAAAAAAGAAAGAAAAAACATTTATTACAGAAACACACAGGTACACTTAAATAATAATAAAAATTCTAAAAAAAAAGTAAAAATAAAATAAAGACAAACAACAACACAAGAAAATGAAAAAGAACCATAAAAAGGCGAACGGCAGTGAATTCTTGAAAAAGGGAGTCCACTCAGCATAGGCCGTGATGATTTTATCATGCACGGCGCTGATAGGGAAGGGAGGAGATCTTTTTCTGGATCTATAAGAGATAGATATTGGGGCCAAAAATATTGAATGGTTACGGTTGTATATAGGTTGATCTTAATTAATGAAGTGAAATTAATTTACAATAAAGCGAAACGCACGTTTCATTACTTCATCTAAGATGTTTCCAAAACAATCAAAATAAAAACAGTATATACGTAAGTTTTATATAAAGTCCGCCCAACAGACATTACAAGGACATGTTGAAAAAACTACATCGCTTGTCCAAACAAAAGGAATATAAAGTCGTTTAAAACAGGGAAGTCTTCAAACAGCCCCGGGACATAGTCTGGGACTTAATAGCGGACAATTTAAGAGTACGGACTTTATGACGGATGTAAAACACGATTTATTCATTACTAAAAGATTTGAATTCTTAAGAAATTATTCGTTCATTGACCTAATAACTTGGTAATTTGGGAGACTTAACTTAAATTGTTTTATTTTTCTGTTAGGGCTTAAAACTGTTCCTTAAAGTCAGTATAAAAAATAATGAAAAAAATTTTTTATATAAGGAATAAGTCGCGGCTTGACTTCTTATCACCACTAGCAAACAAAGTCGCTTTCAAATGTCTTTAGATCTTTAAAACTACCCAACCGATTTTGACGCGGTTTTTTAATAGAATAGAATATAGCATATACAACATGGAATATATATATCATGACATTTTTCCGCCTCTCCGCGGGACGGAAATTTTGCAGAGGTGTAAAAGTAACGCGTCAGCAGGGAGCGAAATCTTTGCTGCAAAGAATCAGGTTTTGGGTATGTAATGTCAGTACAAACTGTCGGGGGAGGATTAGGATAAAGGATTTCTGTAAAAACGGGACATTTTGGTCAGCGCCCAGGGACAATTCTGCCCATAGCGGCACGCATGGTCAAGTTCATTAAATACGTGAGTTAGACAATGTCTTTGCATATAGGGTTACTAACACATTGAATTTATACATTTTGATAAAGCGTGATTTTATTTGTTTTAAAATAATATGTATTTGGAGTTGAAACATAGTAACGTAACATTTTGTATTGCATTTGTTGAAACCGTTAGAATATTTTATAACTAATTTAATTTACGATCCCCAATAAATATGTGTGAACCGTCAATTTGACAATCCACAGTTCAAATATGAAGTTTATTTGCACAAAAATTGGATGTTTTCGCACAAAAATTGAAATTCATTTTATAAACAAATGAAATTTTATGTATCGAAGTATTTCTCTGTACATTTTCTATGAAACAGATCATATTTTATTTCATTGTAATAAGTATTATGGCTAATATTTTACAGATATAGAATTTACTTGGAAAATCTGAGTTTGCTTTAAAATGATTCGCTTCCACGGTATTATGAAAATAAATCAATGAATGATAATTTTATTTGTGTGGCGACGGGTTAGAATACGTATGTTGCCACACCATTTCTAGCCGTGGGTTTCGTAAGAGGCAACATATAATTCTACTGCATATTCAGCAATAAAGATTGGGAGCTGAGCATTGCACGATTGGGACAAGCTCGCACCGGTGTAATCACACCCAGCAAAAGACCGGCGGAAAGCAGTATTGAACTGTGTTTTGTACGGTGAGGCCTGTATTCCTATCATTATGCTACGGAATCGAAGCAGGTTGGAACATCTAGCAATGCTTAAGTAGAAAAGTGAGAACCATGGAAAAACCCGACTTTAGTCACTAAAATACACCACATCTTTGGTCTACTTTTTCGGGCGCCAGAAGAGATGCGACTAAATGATAGAAAGAGAAGCACGTATTTTATACACTAAACAGTGCGAACTAAACTGAGAATTGTTGTCCTTCTTTTAGAGTCGCTATTTATTTAAATATCTAACACTACAGGCAAAGCAAGGATGAGGTATTTCATTGACTTCCCCTTGGCTATTCGATAAAAACAGTTCGTAGTATGCAAGCATTAAATAGCCTTCGGGTATTTGAGGATAACGTTGACAGGACTCGCTGTGATTGTGTTTATTTATTCAGTGCTGTTTGAGTCGTAGCAGTAAATGAAATATGTAATGAGATTTTTATATATACATATAGACGCAGGGGTAATACCTAGGAATGCTTGTTATAAATATTCCGTAGAGTAAACTGTAATATAAAAAATCCGAACAAAGAAAATGTGTAGAAATAAAAATTACGCATTAAAATTCATATATTTTTTTCTTATTAATTTACTTAATAAAGGTTGATATTTTTCTGAAAAGACGATGAATCTTTCTTTCGGGAGTATTCCCTAAATAAAGAAAACTTTACAGCTTCTTCAAACTCATGTTAGTATATTATGTGTTAGTTATTTATTTATTCTTCTTTTTTTCTATAAAGAACAGATACTATAAAATATCTACAAATGGCGGTCTTATGGATATAAGGTATATCTTAAAGCCATTTGTTACATCGAATTTCAACTATTAATGTTTTTATGGGGATTCTTTTCTTTTTAACCGACTTACAAAAAAAGGAGGAGGTTATCAATTCGACCGTATTTTTTTTTTTTTTTTTTTATGTATGTTACCGCATATCTCCGGCGTTTATGGACCGATTTGGAAAATTCTTTTTGCATTCGAAAGAGTAGAGTTCATGTGTGGTCCCATAGAAATTTTGTTCAAGTCTGATCATCCATGTGGAAGATATTCCAGGGAACTCCTCGAAAATCAACGGAATAAGCTCTGCGGTTAAGATTTAATGATGTATATATCAACTGAACTGTGAATAGATGACGTGATTACCCTTCACAGGACACTAAAAAGGATAAAATAAAAATTTTCGCCAAAAAATAGAACCGACTTCCTCACTCTAAAAAGTAGAAAATAACTTTTATTTGATTTTTGTTTAAATCTATACAAAGTCGGTGCCTTTATCTATTTTCAATTTAACAAGATTTTGCACCGACTTTGTATAGATTTCAACAAAAATCAAATAAAAGTTATTTTCTACTTTTTAGAGTGAGGAAGTCGGTTCTATTTTTTGGCGAAAATTTTTATTTATTATATACTTAATAATACAATTACAGTAATAGTGTTGCTTAATTAATTACATGAATCAATACACTTTTCCTATACCCGTATTTTCTAAGAGAATGCGTAACTTTCCTATGAGCGTGACCAGAACATAATCTGCTCCAATTAGCAATAGTTTCCGTGTACGTAATCCGATATAGAACGGTCCCGCTTCGCTTTTCCCATTGGTTCGGTTGTTAAAGTTCTATAGCTCTACAATCAAGGGGCATTTTTTAAGAGGGTAAATAGGTTTGTAAACGACGGGGTTATGTCGGACTTGCACCTACTCACCGACTAAAACCTCTTGATGTTCTTTTACACACCTTGTGTGGGGTTTTTTTACGAGGGGAAATGCTTTCGCATACCCGGCCGTCTGGGGAAACGACCGGGTTATGTCGGACTTGCACCAACTAAAACCCCTCGATGTTCCTTCACACACCTTGTGGGGGGCTCACGGGCACGGGTTTGCGGAAGAATGATACGGGCATTCTTCCGCAAACCTCCCGATGTCGGCCGCTTTTAGCAGCCCCTTCGCGAGGGATGGAAGGAGCTGTGTCCATCCCGCGCTCCTCCTCGTCGTGGTCTTCCCGGAACATATGGGACACCACAAGCGACGCAGAGGCCCCATTTGGTGGAGCGATGTGAATCCCCATTCACGCCACCAAAGGCCCCCCACTGGCTGGAGTTGTTGGGCATACCCAACCCAGGCCCTCCTTCAATGAAAAACTATCAGTAAATTGATATTCTGCCCAACTTCCCCATGCCCCAAACGGTTAACACGTGTGTACCACAAAATTAACCACAACGTAGTTATTACATAATTAAAGGCACATCGATTTTAATGTTTTTGATAAAAAATATTATCCGTAAAGCTATGGATTTACCTCAATCATGTTATTAAAAACTAGCTGTACCACGCGGTTTCTCACACGTATATATTTCCCGTTTGTGTGGGATCGTCCGTATTAAAACTATCCAATGTCCGTTCTCAGATCGAATGGTTCAAATTGATACATTAATTTGCACATATACTACAAAATGACGTAAAAAAATTGTAAGATAAATGCATCATTTAATCAACAGTTAGACAATGATAGCGCCCATTACCGTCATTACCGGCTCATTAAATGAACGGGTGCGTCATTTAACCGCAACGACGCATTATGTCATGAATATTGTTCGGATTGTCTTTTGAGTGGGTCGTATTAAGATTGTGTATACATGTTCTTATATTTTTTATATTTATTTAGATTATCTAATATCTATATGAAATGAAGTATGGAGATGTATCCTATTTATTATTCTACTTTAAATATTAGTTCAAGTACACAGGTGATGATACGGTAATCTAATATTGCGCGACTTCGATGGATGAATCTGGCGTAAACCATAAAATGAACCACAACTGTATTGTAGATAATTGCGTAGTTTAATCAAATGTTAGACAATGATAGCGTCCATTACCGTCATTACCGGCTCATTAAATGAACGGGTGCGTCATTTAACCGCAACGACGCATTATGTCATAAATATTGTTCGGATTGTCTTTTGAGTGGGTCGTATTAAGATTGTGTAAACATGGTCTTATATTTTTTTATATTTATTTATAAACACACACATATACTACAAAATGACGTAAATAAATTGTAAGATAAATGCATCATTTAATCAACAGTTAGACAATGATAGCGCCCATTACCGTCATTACCGGCTCATTAAATGAACGGGTGCGTCATTTAACCGCAACGAGGCGTTATGTCATGAATATTGTTCGGATTGTCTTTTGAGTGGGTCGTATTAAGATTGTGTAAACATGTTCTTTTATTTTTTTATATCTTTGTGAAACGTCTATTATATCTGTTAAGATAATCTATATGAAACGAAGTATGGAGTTATATGTATCCTATTCATTATTCTACTTTAAATATTAGTTCAAACACTTTTAAGACTGTGATGATGCGGTGGACTCCTTATATATTAATTAAGATTACCTATATGAAACGAAGTATAGAGTTAAATGTACCATATACATTATTTTAATTTAAATATTAGGTAAAGTATCTGTGGTTATGTGATGGTATGGTGATCATCCAACATCATGCGACTTCGATGGATGAATCTGGCGTAAACCATAAAATGAACCACAACTGTATTGTAGATAATTGTATCATTTAATCAAATGTTAGACAATGATAGCGTCCATTACCGTCATTACCGGCTCATTAAGTGAACGGGTGCGTCATTAAACTTTCAGACATAATGAATATAATTTGGATTGCCTTTTGAGTGGATTGGATTAAGAGTTGTGTCTTTATTTGGTAAGTGGTAACCCTTAAAATTGCGTAGTACTCACATATATTAAGGTGAATTAAAAAAACTTATATGTGTACATTTTCGATTTCTCTGTATATTGAAGAAGTACACGGAAAGCGATTTTTCAAAGCCAAAGTCAAAGTGAAAGTGAAAGTCAAAGTCAAAGTCAAAGTTTAAGTCAAAGTCAAAGTCAAATTCGAAGTCGGAATGTTTATTTTCCAAATCGGCCTTTGTTGAGGCGCTTTTAGAACGTCATTTACATTTACACAATTAATTAATTTTTATTTACCACCGATTCGAAAGGCTGTCTCTACTGAGGAGAACCGCCAAGTTTAAAATTTGCAAATTTTAACTTTTTTCATACAGACGGTGGTTAGTGTTATTAACACACTCAAATTATACCCAAAAATTACAAGTTGTATTCTTCTGTCCAATTATCGCGAATTTTTCGGTTTTTATCCCGTTTCGAACACTTTACAGCGAGCGAGTCAGTCGCCTGTGATCCGTTTAATAACCATTTCTATTTCATTTTAAGTTATTTTAATAACTTTTTAAAGGATTTACATTTACATTATGGTGATAAAAATTACAGAAGAAATAAAATTTTGCTAGAAAAACAAAATTAAGTTTTCGTCATAACAATTTCCAAGGAAGAGCATTATTCGACCAAAGGCAACTAACTCAATAATAATATCTTTTGTTAGAAGTTAAAAGCTTTCTTAGAATTGGAAATATATATTTTTTTAATGTTTACTTTGATCCCATTTATAAGACAGACAATCTTAACAATTTTATTGAAAATTATTCGAAAGGTGTTTTAGGCTTACTAACTTAAATTAATTAGAAAAACACTTGCAATAATATTTAATACTACTTACCTATATATTCACCAAGTTTCATCATAATCGGTTCAATAGATTTTATAAAATAGTTTAAAGAGTAATAAACATACATACATACATCCTCACAAACTTTTGCATTTACAATATTAGTAGGCTCTTCGCATTACTTTTGCTGTAAAAATTGTTCTTTTCAAAATTGTTGTTTTGTAAAGAACAAAATAGTTATTTTTTTATATATAAAAGTACGTCCTTTGCCTTCAGGTGGTATTACATAACTGCACTATTTCATTGTAGTCTCTTCCGCAGTGCAAGCTTGGCGAAACCAAGGGAAGCTCAAGAAATTAATACAAGAAGCGAATGTAATAAAAGACGCAATCACCATTAATAAAAATTTAAACACGGACAAATGCAGATACAAATACTTTATTCGCAAAAACCTTGGCATACAATCCATACCAATAACTTACATATTTACGTCCGTATGAAAAATGGACAAAGAATTCTGTTTGAAATTCCAAGCGTAGAATGCAGAAAATTCAATAAATAAATGGCAACGGTGAAGTTGGTAAGCGGGGACAAAATATCGTTTCTGAGCTTAAATATCGGGTTTCTATCGGCGAAAGCTTTTAGAAAATGAAATCGCCACCTTGGATTCTGCCGTAACACGCGCCGGTGGGCGCCACTCGGTTTAAATAACCGCTGAGGTTCGTTGTCGTGTTTGACTGATTTTTCATGCCCCTCTATAATTTTACTATCCAATGACAATATTTGTTATGGCCTAAGATTTTTGGTCTACAATCGAAATGATTTGAATCAAGGGCAATACAGTATTTCGTATTTAGATAATCAAAATTCGATTATTATTCAAATGCATTAAAAGTAAAGAATACATTTTGTTAAGAATTGTATAATACATTTATATTATACAATTCTTAATAACATTATTCTCTGAGCGACGCGCAAGAAGGTATCAGAGTCGAGATGGGCCGGCGAGTGTATGTTTGTATGCAAGTATGAAAAAGATGACGAAATTAACTGAAGTATGCCATATCATAAAATTTTGGAGGTGAATAATTTAGACAAAAAATGTCGAGGTTGTAAATGAATGAAATCGGTATGGGGTTGACGAAGCCCATTTTCGTAGGATGGGGGAGGGATTAAATAGGCGATTTTCATATAAAAATAGCAAAGTGTTATCGAATAAAAGGTCTTTTTTTATATATTTATTATCTCTTTTGGGGCGAGCCACTAATTATATAGAATAGACACACTTTCATCCATGCTCTAATACTATAGGTATTTCATTATCAATTTTATATGTATATTTAATCATCTGTTTCAGTAACAGTTTTTATAACACATCAAAATACCGTTGATAAAAAGAAGATCCAGTGAAAACCTTTTTTAATCAGAGTTCAAACACAACATCCTTTTAGATGTTGTACAAATTTAAATTAAGAGCTGATTATATATTAACCGTTTCCGTCGTGAACTTGGGTCCTGTTTACGCGCAAAAGCCTTAATTTGTAGGTGTGAGCCTTCCTTTACACACAAACCATCCGGATAATTCGTTACGGATACTTCCGGGTAAGAATTACTGATTCGGTGATTTGGTCTGTTCAAATGTAACTAGACTTTAAACATGTCTTTTAATTAATGCAAGTGAGGCGGAATTGGGGAGATTCGTATTTGAAAAGAAGGCTTGAAAATTTTATGGTTTTAAACCACCGATGTACAATATATTATCATTTTTTACCGTTATATGTCCTTGTCATTAACACGTAATTTAGTACGCATGTTAGCTTGAAATACTTCAATCTTATGTAATCAAATTTAAAAGAATGATTCTTCTGTGTACGATTAGAAAGCTGCAGTTTGTACAAAGACGACTTCCTTTAATTGTGATAGTATTGCCGCAATATAATGCGCGTTTTGTTATTAAATAATGTATTTTTCTAAAATATATGTCTACAGCCTCGGTCACTTATAATATATTTTTAGAATTAGAGGTGTTTTGTTATTAATATGGAAACATAACGTTAAAGCGTAGAAAGAATAGAATAGAAATAGAATAGAAAATATTTTTATTCATGTAAACTTTTTACAAAGTACTTATGAATAGTAATTTTTTTAAATTTACCACCGGTTCGGAAAGTCTATTCTATCGAGAAGATACCGGCAAGAAACTGGATAGTTACTCTTTTCTACAGCCACTTTGATTACATCGTTATTATATTTTACAACTCTAAAGAATACATATCATACTAAACAACTATCCCGTATTGATCTGGGAACTGATATATTCCAAGGATTCTTGTCTTCTATATATTCGTTAATATTATAGTATGCTTTTTGAATAAAAGCATTTTTTAATATAGGTTTTAATCTTGACATAGGTAATTTAATGATATCACGAGGAATTTTATTATAGAATCGTATACTTTGTCCAATAAAAGAATTTTGAACCTTTGTAAGACGAAACGTTGGTATACTGATTTTATCCTTATTTCTTCAAACCTAAAGTGATATTTTGGCATCTAAAAATGTGCCCAAAACATGCACAATTGAAATGTTAAATACATTGGTCAAAGTCTACATATTTGGTTTCATCACATAAACACACAGATAACGAAAGCCATAAGAAAAAGGCAAATTTCTATCATGCGTGCTGTTTTTCGTAAATATTTTGAAAGCCACGATATTAAGAGGCCCATGTTTGGATAGGACGAGGGTAATATCAACAAATTGTGCCTGTATCGCCTAGTTATCGCCGAGATTATAATGTTGAAGACTTGAATACCAAGCTTGGCCTATATATAAGCTTCTTTTATGTATTCCCTATCTATGTTGCCTGCTGGTTTAAGGCGCATTAACATTGGTCGATTGGTTTTGCATGTGGGAATCGGGAGACTTCTGTAACGCAAGCTATAAAGTTACTATGACTAGTTTCAGGTTATGTCGAATGCGGGTAGCTCCACACACATTTATCGACTGTTGAATTTCATTGGTCGTTAACCCGAATTCCGGAACTGTGGCTATGCGACTGCCTTATCGACCAATGTAATTAGGCCTTTAGTTTGCCTTTGAATTTGATTTATTGTGTTTGGATGTTTGCATGTGTGAGTATTACGCTACAACTATTAAACGTATTTGTTGAAATTTCGTATACCGATAGGCTATAAGGTGGTTAAGGTAAATGGATATCTTCTATTGATCTAAGGATGAAAATTTATCGAACGGAAGAAGTAGTGCATATTAAAAATATAGCAAGCCCTTTTTGAAAATATGAAATTCTAATTCTTTGCGAATAGTTCCCAACAGCAGTTACTAGGTGATAAAGTCCTCAAAAGAAAAATCTCAAGTCAGTAATTACTTCATTATATTGCCGACAATTCTTACTTCTTTCGTCTCCTTTCACAATTATGACAGTCTTAAGAAAATCCTAAGCCAATAGTGCAAATTATTTGAGTAAAATATTTATTTCATTACAAGCCTTGTGAAGTTGGATTAGGTGATACCGTTTATTAATGTATTGGACCCGGAATTTGACGCAAAGCTAAAGGAAAAAGTTACTTTTTACTAATATTATAAAGAGAAAACATTCATGTGTACATTTGTATTTATACAAAACTACTGGACCGATTAAAAAAAATCACCGTTGGAAAGTTGCAGCTTCACTGAGTGATATGTGCTATATAATATTACGCTACGGGAGCTAAGTCGCACGGAACAGCTGTTGAATGAATGAACGAATGAAAACACTTTAATGTACACACCAAAATAAAATATAAATAAACACAATAAAGATTGGATACTAAATAGACATATACATATGGTAGTCTTATGGCTATTAAGCCATCTCTTCCAGGCAACCATTTAAAAATAAAGACAGACAAATACAAATTTAATAGTAGATGGGGTAAAAGTTGTGAAGGAGACTGTATAATTTATCAAAAAACAAAAAAAAAAAACTTTAGCATATCAAAAGTATAGAGAGGTCTTTATGAAGAAATGAAATTGTAATTCATTGCAAATAATTCCCAACATCAGTTACGAGGGTGATAAAGCCGTCAAAAGAAAAATTCTTAAGTCAGTTACATCGCCGACAATTCCATAAAAACCGTAACCCAACTACAGCATACCTCTAATTTAGTCTCTTTCACAATTATGACGGTTCTAAGAAAATCGGAAGTCGGTAGTGCCACCGTTTCCTCGAGCAAACTACTTGTTCCCCTAACAACCTTTTGTGAACGTCTCGGAAATGTAAATGACTTTCATACGAGATTTTCTTGTTACGTATTTCGTTATGTAATTGCGAACTTGAAACTGCAATGCAAATTGTTTTGATAATCGCAAACTGCTTAGTTCTTGGTAATGAGTATTAGAAATGTGAGGAGTGGATCGCGCTTTCGTTTTTATTGGACCGTTTGAAGGAACAATATTAAATTATCGCTAGAAAGAGATATGGAGGCATTGAACCACAAAATTAACGTTAGGAATATAGAAGGTACATTTAATTTACAAATCCTTCAACTTTAATTAATTTCATAATTTTGCACAAAAAGGTCCACGAAAAACCAATCTGTAAAATAGATTTATAAAATACTAGTTGTTCCGCGCGACTTCACTCCCGTAGCAGAATGTTATATAGCCTATGTTACTTATGGATAATGTGCTTAGCTTTCGAACGGTGAAAAAAAATTTTAAAATCGATCGATTAATTTTTGAGCATATTCATTACAAAACAAATAAACAAAGTTGCCTCTTTATAATATTAGTGTAGACGAGCCGCGCCCCGCGGTTTTACCCGCGTAACTTCTTATCCCGTGGCAACTCCGGGATTAAAAGTAACCTATATGTTATACTGAACCCTAACCTGTATGCATACCAAGTTTCATGATTATCGGTTCAGTAGACTTTGCGTGAAAGAGTTAGATACAAACATACATACATCCTCATGGACTTCGCATTTATAATATTAGTAGGATCTATACCCAAAACTTCATTAAAATAAACGTTACTATTGAGCACAACAATTCTATTCAAAATTTGAGTTCACAGGTAAAAGAATTGCTTTAATTCCTGGCACGCCAAATAGAGTTCCATTCATCGCGTGTAAATTAATAACAGTGGCTAGATTGTTTGAACAATCGACGTAATTACAGAATTTCACATTGAAGTCCATCGCAGCGCTTGAAGGAGAGCATTCAAAACTTTTGTTTCGATTCCTTTCTTTGAGAGAAATGAATTAAAACAGCGGATTTTACGAACGTGTCCCGGTAATGAGACGGGTTCAAAGAACACGCCTTTTAATTGCATTCTGCTTTGAAGCTTAAAGCAATTTTCGAAATAATTCAACAAGGAATGTCAATGGCTACGTGCGATCAGCAAAATGTACTGAAATGACTGAGATTAATGACTTTTCTTGTAATTACTGGGAAATATAATACGTTAGGGAAAGATGTTAATCTAACTGTGCTGTGTAATTTTACTCGTGTTTTAAGGAGAGGATTGAATTTGAATGAAAGAGTAAAATAATACAAGTTTTGAAATTTATTACCTGGTTTGCGATCTTTCTGTTCTCTTCAAAGATTAAGTAACATGGAAGTATCCCCTTCGTGATTTTATGCTTTACATTTGTTAAAGTAAACATTATCTTTAAATATTTAGTACTAGTGGCTCGCTCCGAGCTATACCTCGCGTTGTACTGTACTAATAATAATAAATCAATAATATGAAAATCGCCTATGATTCTCCCCCTGTATTCGTTACTTCCCCCGCCCCTCGTACTATTACGTTAGTACACCTACAAAGTTTTATCAAGATAAATTATACTCGAAATATCCTCGGACAAACCCCCCGTGTCTTCGTACTTTCTCCACCGGTTTCCCTCATCTTCGAACTCGACATTTTCTTTTGTCGAAACTATTTGCGTATGAAATTTAATCAAAATCCGATAAACAATACTCAAGTAACGTCGGACAAAGTTTTTTATTCTTACGCATAAGCATAAAATCGCGCGGCCACCTCGACGCTGAGATCTCGCTTGGTCAATTAACATGACAGTTATTTTTCTCTATAAAGAATTTAGTTCAAAATGTGCAATTTCATACGATTCTATGTTTCTGAGAACCGTATTTCTTAAACTTAACCTAACTACACTTCTAATTCTTTCTCATCATTATGCCCTACAATCTCTGGTGGCCAACAAACCACTTCGACAATTTCGATGTTGCCCTACTTTACGAAATACGAGAAACTTGAAACATTATTCACCACAAAATAAACGCAAGAAGTTTTATTGTAAAGCGATTAAGTGGTCTAATTAACCAAACTTGCTGTAATTACTTTTTCTATTCAACTATCTCAACTTCAGAACATTTAAGCTATTGACTTTCAGTTATACAATCAAAAGTTAGTCGTCACTTGAAAATAAATAAGAGAATTGGTACGTTCGGATCCAAATTATTCACCCGACTGAATGTTATTTGACTTATCTTTCGCTCAAGGTTCTGAAAGGGTGACGCCATTTTAGTTTTAAGAGCCCTTGAGAATTTTTGGCTAAATTAAATTACTTTGCAAATCAATATTTTTGTTTCCTTAGATAGATTTATTTATATTATATTTAAAATGAGTTTGCTGAAAAAAATTATTGGTATTAAATTATTATTGAATCAAAAAGAGACAGACCGAAATCGAGAGTGCTGATTTTTTATTTAAATAAAACTATTTACGTAATAATTTATAATAATATACGTAGTGAGGTGAAAGGACTATAGTTCCAATGTGCTCTAGTGTCACGTTTTACTTTAAAATAAAAATGTCTTTGGTAATTAATTTCAATGCCATATGCACTAGTCCTATACTTTGATATCGACAATTTATTTCCCCATTAGTCTATGAAAATTGTTCATAATAGTGTTCGAACGAAACATTAAAATAATGGCATTTTGCATAGACAGTAAAAGGGAATGCTTTATGTTAAAGAAATTATTAAACTGTAATTAAAATCTTGCTATATCATAATACATATAAAATCAAAGGCAAAAAATCATTCAAAAAGCAAAAGGTTTCAAATTTATCATTTTAATGATCCCAAACGATTATTACTATCTAGTTAAAAGATATAATTTAGAAATATAAAACAGTAAAAGTCATAGGCAATAATGATGACTGGGATCTCTTTTATAGCCAAATTTTATAGCTGGTACAAATGTTAAGGTCACCTCTATTATTTGATACGAAGTGTGCAAATTTTAAGGCGGGCTATAAAGTTTAGATCACTTAAATTAACTTTACTGAAAGATCGATAATTTTTATGTTTAATGTAACGGGGAAACGAAAGAATTCAAACCATCAGGTGTACAATATTTATACATTTAAGCAATGTTTCTATATCGTCTATAATAATATTATAAAGAGAAAAGATTTGATTTTTTGTTTGTTTGTTTGAATTGTATAGGCTCCGAAATTTTGGACCGATTCTGATGAAATTTTGTACAAATATTCTATGAAATCCGAGGAAGGACATAGAATATGGCGATACACACGGGTGAAACCGCGGAGCTCAATAATAGTAAAATTAAATGAAGAGCATAATATCTCTGCATATAAAAGCCTTAAATAACATGAGCGAGATACATATTATTTCAAGAATACAATATTCTTTAATATAAATTCTAATAATATTTTTACTAATGTATGCAGTCACATGTAAAAAGATATCGTAATAGTTTCTCATTTATGTGTATTTTTAGCAGTATTTTCAATTTAAATTTGCAAACTCAATAAAGTATTTAAAAAAGCTTTGTTTTTATACATTTTTATCCATCATTTGCATTTCAGAAAATAATTTTGATAAAGATGTTTAAAAAATTATAGTTCAATAAAAATTATGCCATTAATTTCCGAATATAGTATGCCGTATAATATTTTATTTTACTTTTTTAAAGAAAACTTACGGCGATAAATTTACTACAGTTTACATTTTTTAGGTACAAATAGAGCCCATTACAAGTATTCACATATGCAAACTATCAATAACAAATCTTCATCAAATTTAGGTAGTACAATTGCCTAGAGCTTTAATTATTCAACAGAAGAATTCTTCACATAAGATGTTTTCAAGTTTGGAGAAAGAAGTATGCAAAGGTCAATACCAGCTTTCCTGGATGTCACAAAAGCCTTATTTGACTTTATTGCGTTCATAACTTTCAGTACATGGCTTGGATAATAGGAAAGGTAAAAAATAATGCAAATTTTAAGTCAAAATGATATATTTATCTGTATTAATTTGGTATTTTTATCCCATCTAATTTATTTTTTTTATGGCAGAGCAAGCAAAGGAGGATCTAATATTATAGTGCGAAAGTAAGTTTGCTTGTACGTTACTTCTTTAAAATTAATTTGCTCGACTCATCTTATTGATATTTTGCGTACTAATATACAACTATATGAGTTGAGAGTAAAGAGAAAGATGTGATTTTAACTCGAAAAAAATAACTCCGTGGTTTTACTCAAGTGAAGTCTCGGGTAAAGACTAGTGTTCTTATATAGAGTGCTGTGTGTAAAAACAGAAAGGAGATGTTTGAAAATATTGGCAAGTTCGATAGGTTGACGTTTGGTTGTTTCGTGCTACAAAGGGGAGATTAAATCTACCCCTCATATTAACTTTCCTATTGGTTATACGTTTATATGTTCGTCACTCAATGAGACATAAACAATTGAACATATTTTGGTGAAATATGACACAAGAATTTGCTTATTAATAGACTAGGTTAACACACGGTATACTTTGGTATATTACTAATAATATAAATTTATATGATAATAAAGCTGAAAATGTTGTTTTTTTTATTTTGAACGCAATAATCTCGGAAACTGCTGGTACGATTTGAAAAATAGTTTTGCGTTAGATATTTTAATAATGACTATATGACAGTATGTTAGTTCTGAATATATATAATTAATAATAGAATGTTCAGTGAATGAACCGACAAAGCTTAGTTGCTTGTTCGTACATATCCATTCGGTTAAATCAAACGACTGTATTATAACATACATTCTAATATATAGACCTATCTATATATATAAAACAAAGACTGGTTTGTAACAAGACTTATGACTGATGAGATGCAGAAAATTCGTAGCTTAAGACCAGGAGAATCCCACGGTAACTATATACTCGGGTGAAACCGCGGGGAACAGATAGTATTGTTTATTACACACTAACTTCTAATAAATAAAGTCCAATATTATAATCTTAATTCTACAATGAATGGCTAGCGCAAACCGACAGAGCTTAGTTGGGTATCCCAATAGCGCCGTTCGGTCGTCAAACAACTCTAAAATGGGCGAACAGTTCAATATATTACCTGACCTACCTCTTTCTAGATGTGATAGTTTAATGGTTCCGAACTACTAACGACCTGGGAGTACATATGTTACGTTTAGTACTGTTAGTAATATTACTTAAAGGAAGGGGATAAGGAGAGGTCAATCCTCTCCTTCCCATGATGCGAAATTAGGAGTATTGTGTAAGTAAAGTAAAATACTATGCGAAGAAGTATATTTCTCAATAAATTCCAAATGAAAGTCAATTCAAAAGCAATGAGACATAATATACGTATATTTCATTTAAACGCCAAATGACAAACCGTCACTCAAGTATCATCTCTGAGTAGAAGAAGTTTAAAACACACCATTGCATATCACAATGGGCTTGGTAGCATACTTAAATTAACCTCAAAATACTCGTTGGAAACGTATCGCTAGTATAGTAATAAATAATCATAATATTTAGAAATAAATGTGAAAATACTGAAAAGTAATTTAAAAACAATTCGTAGAATATGATTTTTTTTTGACACTGTCCATTAACATCAACAACATCAACACAGTGTCGCGTTAATCTGAACCAAATTAGTTTACACCGTAGTAAATACAGCCAATAAAGATCATCGAAAGTAACTTTAATTTAGAATTAGATTTGTATTAACGTATAGATGCGCGCGTCGCAGATCAGTTCAGGAGAGCTTTAGTAAGGTAGTTCGCGCGAAGCCGGCGGGTCGTGGCTTGTCGGACTCAATATCTTCGTGAAGTGTTTGTGAAAGTGAAGTGTAGTGCAGTGATCTATGGTAAGAAATTTTTAGTGCTTCGGTAATGTAAGCAATAGAAGTAATTATTTATAGGGTAATTTGTACGATTAGAATGACGTTTGTAGATGGTAAACAAATTTTGGAACACATGATCGGGATGTATCAGGACTATTGGATACATTTGCTATAGTGTCATAAGATTTTATAAAGTAATGCGAAAAATTAGTCGTGGTCTTGATTAAATATTTATTAAAATATATATTTGATACAACATTGATTTTGTGGGTCTACGAATGTATTTGTAAAAGGCGGTTTAATAAATGTTGGAAGTTTTATTATATCACTAGGCATCCAATTTACAGAATGAATTAGAATAAAGGTAATATGTATTGATGACTTGATGAAGCTGTTTTTATTGAATAATTAGGGATAACTGAAGTTGTTATTGGCTATCAAAAATAAAGGGATAGCAAGAAAATATTTATGAGGTATTTTGTTCGCACTAGTTGTATTTATATTTTAAACAAATTACGTAAAACATTGATGTTTATATTAGCCCCTATTGGAAAGAGAGCGCAAAAATAATAATTTCCGCGTTAATGAAATCCTTAACAATTAATGGATGAACCCAATAAATAATCCTCTTATGTATGTTTTTATAACGATTATTATTGTTGATACATACTTCAATTACAAATATGACAAAAAGTTGTATGTTTTCGTAGGGCTGTATGATGTGATGAAGTTGTGGTTAATGTATCGGACAAATTAAGAAAAAATAAAGAAAGTAACAAAAAAATAAAAAATACGTACAACTCTAATTATATTTTTTTAACATTTATGATGATTAAATTGCAGGCGATAACTTATTCTACATAAATATTTTTATTTCTTTGTATTTAATCACGTTTATCGTACCTTACTTCTCATGATGAATATAAAATTCTGTTGACTTTATGAGACAAACTGGTTCAATTGAAAAGATTTTCAATCAAGAAATATAAACTTAGTTCTCATTTATTTCATCATTAATTTTAAGTCTGGGAATAGAAATAGAGCTTTATTTAAAAAGTGGAAAGCGAAAGTCAAATATTTGAGTCTTTGAGAGCGTTTCTGTAGAATTTTTATATACATTTTAATTTAAAACCTGAACAATTAAGAAAGAAAACATCAACTTTCTCGTGAGAAAATGAAAACATTTTTTTAAATATAAGGTTTAGGATAAAAATAAGGTAATCAGTTGAACGTAGTATCGAAGTTTACAAGTTACATACAATACAATACAATATACTTTATTTAGCACCACAAGTACATAACAGGACATTTAAAGTATAATATAAAACAAAGTAAAAGTTAAAGTTAAAAGTATGCTATATAGAGGCGCCATTATCACTAAAAAGCGATCTCTTCCAGGCGACCTTTCTGTCGGATTTTAAGCATATAACACAAAAATATAGATAGTGCAGAATATCATAAAGAATGACAAAAGAAAAAATATTATCACTCACAAAAGTATATAAATAGTGTTACACGTTATAAAAACAATGTAGTTGATTGAAGTCCATCGTCCTGTTAGTCTTCAATCAACTGCTGTTATTATGTTTATTATAAAAGATAATCAATGTTAATTCACTACAGTAATTTTGTACGATTATTAGTATTATTCATTATAAAAATTTAGAAACCCATGTATTGCTTCTCAGTAACTGCCGAACTTAATATAATTGTTCGGCGCAAAATCTTATTAAATTTAAAATAAGTAACCGAGTTTGTTCAGATTTTAGCGAAAATCAAATAAAATTCTTTTCTACTTTTTAGTGTGAGGAAGTCGGTTCTATTTTTTGGCAAAAAGTTATTATTATCACATCAGAACTAGTCACAATTCAGTCTCAAAGTTAGAGTTTAATGGGTATAAACATTATGAAACCTTAACCGCAGAGCTTATTCTGTTGATTTTCGAGGAGTTCCTTAGAATATGTTGCACATGGATGATAAGACTTGAACCAAATTTTGTATGGGACCACACTGACATTCTACACTTTCGAATGGAAGAATTTGCCAAATCGTTCCATAAATGCCGGAGATATAAATAAAAGAATATATGCGGTCGTATTGAGAAACTCCTTCATTTTTTTAAATTCGGTTAAAAAAGAGTACTTTCGTTATATTAACTGTCTTTAAATGTAATTTTATTAATATAGACTGATGTATAAAAAGTTACGTTTTTGTACATAGTCATAGACAATAAATTTCACAAGAAAAATATTAGCATATACCTCCGAAATGTTTACTTTAACAACACGCGCGCAGATAAAACCAGGTGTGGAAAACCGAGTAAGTAATACTATATTATACAACGATAAATTTAATTAAAGTTCCGTAGCACAGCTACGGCGTAGCGGGAGCGGTCTACGAAATGCGTAGACGATGCTTTGTTTAAAGCAGTTTTCATTAGAGTTGTTCTTGCTAAGCTTGCCTTGTGTCAGTACAAAACATTTTGCTATTCCGAATTTAATATATTTGGAAATTCAGTGCAGTTAAAACATATATATCATTTACGAACGTGCTTATTTTATGTGTTTCATAAATAAGGATAAGTTGTGATAGATATTAATGACGTAATGCTCGGTTTATGGAGTAAGTTTAGGTATTACTAGGCACATGGTTCTTGGTTGAGACACTTTTTTACATTAAAACATTTGAGAAAAGACCATCTAGTCCAAGTTAAGTCTCCTTATGGCAATTCGGAAATTGATTATTATCCCTTTTTGTAGATAAATTACTTAAATACGTGAAAATTACAATACACTTACAATTACATAATTACTTTCTTGCGTTCAATTTTCTTGTATTAGGTGATATTTTCTATGCTACGACATCCATTTTTTATTGCCTTACTAGCTATTCTACGCGTCTTTCTCAGCATAATGTTATATTAAATAGCCACGTTACTCAGTGAAGATGTAGCTTTTAAATTGTGAAATTATGTTTAAAAAAAGGCCCAGTTTTTGTGTGAAACCCGTACAAAATATAAAAAAACATAAATAATCCTCTTTAAAATATTAGTATAGATATATCTTTTACGTAAAAACCTATCGATACTAGAAATAACGTTTCTAGAGACGTAACAGAAAGATTACAGATAGATTGAAAAAAGAGAAGGCGTTGTAATGAGACGTGAATGGGAAATGGATTGGTTTTCGATTGGATGTAAGTCACGGATTAAGTCTTTATTTTCTAAGATTCTTATGTTTGGACGCCAAATACGTAGAAATATACTATAAGGATTATATGACTTTTACTTTATAGATTTAGGTTGAGTAAATTCGACTATCTGAATCTGAATGAGATTAAAATGTCTTAAAAATAAAACAACATTGGTTAAAACTTAGAAATTCAAATATAGTATGAATATTTATTTTTTATTAGCTTCTGCTCACGTTTCGCTCTCGTTATATTCGAATCTAAATATAACTTATCACCCAATACAACTAATAGCCTATCTGTGTATGAAATCTCATCACAATCCATCCAGTAGTTGCGGCGTAATTGAGTCACAAATATGACTAAAAATCCAAACTTTCATATTTGTAATATTGGCGTTCCCCGCGTTTATCTCCTCGTCTCTTTTATTTTTGGAATAAAAGTTATCCCTGTATAAAATTTCATCAAAATTGGTTCAGTGCTTCAGGCGTGAAGGAGACATACAAAAATCATCACTATAATGATATATGAGGCTACAGAAATGCCTATAAATGTCCAAAATCATTCAGCACAGTATTCAGTATCCGGACGTAAATCCCGATTTATAATTATACTGTTTGACGTCAATTTCCTGTGGGAAGAGGACCGATTGCTATTTACATAATATATTTATAGATAGCCAACTGATTGCTGATAACTTCTTTTATATGCTAATGGGAAATTGAGAATGGCATTGGAGTATTGCTTTAACGGACTGCCTTATTCTACTGGCTACAGAGGTATCTGGTTCGAATACGAGGTCGGCCGTGGGCCGTAAAAATCGTTATAGATATTAGTCTTACATGATAAAGCACCCCAGCAGAAGACCGGCGTGAAGCAGTTTTACACTGTGTTTCGTTCGGTAAGCGACGCTCTCAACTTACTATCATTAGTCCTCTCCTTATCCCCTACCCGTCTTTCATGTTGGATATTATCATGGGCTGCGGACAGTCACTTAACATTAGGTGAACCGCATGTGCTGCTTGCCTGCTATAGTATAAAAAAATCATTGGTACTGCGCCTGATCTCGCTCCGGTGATGTCAGTTTATCATCCTTATAAATTGTAAAAGTAAAGAAATTTAAAGTGCAGCTGTATTATGTATTATACACTTAATTATGCATTACAATATCCACTGCGCTCCCTGGTAATCTCAGAAAAGCTATTAAAATATCTTTGGTCCGAATTAAGCAGAAGTTTCCACATTCCATGGGTGATTGGCGAAATTGTTGTTACTTAAATTTAGCTTTGTTGTCTTATCATTACTCTTTTCCTTATTTCATTCTCAATGTCAGCAAAGTATTCGCGAGAGCTAAGAAAGAGAGAGAAGAATCTGGCATTTATTAATATTGTTTTTTAAACTGCATTTCATAAGTACATGTTTACTATTATTGCTTCCATAACAATGTATGCCTATTATATTAATGAAATCGCTGACAATGACAATTCATTAAAGCATAAAGGAAACATTTTCTCCAATTAAACAACAATACCATTACCGAATTATTTTTCATACTTTACCGATAATTAAAATCTTTATCCGCAGCGACAGGTCGGATATTCATAAATTCCGTAACGGTTCGGCATTTTGAATAATTTCATACAAACGAATATTTCGTAAATAAACAATAGCGATGAATGTATTTAATTGACGCTAAAGCGTGAGAAATGGCTACAAAGAGAATTATTGCTGGATATAAATAACTCTGCCAAAGGTTTATGTAAATTAAGATGGGCTTCCTAAAGCTCTTCTGATAATATTTTTAAATCTCTCGTGAAATAACTCTGGGCTTAGTTGGGCTTCGCCTCGGTTTCTATATTAATAAGTGATTTTATGAGCTACTATTTACTGAAATGAGTAATATTTGTAATAATTAGTAACCCTTATACGAAAACATTTAAATTAAATTACTACTAATATTATAAATGTGAAATTTGGAATGTTTATGCGTTTATGTGTTAAATAATGGATTAAGATGACATTTTGTACGAATAGGTTTTTACCTTAATTAGATGGTAGGACATCTTGAACTTATAACTTATAGATTATAAGTCCCAAAAAACACTAGCAAAGCCGCAGACAAAAGCTAGGATACTAAAAGATATTTTACGTTGTGAAGTAAGTAATGTCATGTCAATGTTATTTTTATGAATATCGGAGCGTCGACCCTCTTTAATTTGGTCTATATTAAAACGTTGGAACGTAAAGATAACGTGAGATGCATACATTATCTAAAAATATATTTTTATGAAGTGTATTGACAGTAATTACTTAAGAAGTGTTTCATAAAACATCATTTATGTCAAAGAGTTACGAAAAACAAAATTTATATCGGAATTGAAATCGATAAAAAGTCAAGCAGTTATAAGGTTTCAAAAACTATTGTTTGTATATTTTTCGCTAAACAGGGTTTAGTAAACAATATGTAGAAATGACGTCATAAATTCACTCTGTCTAATTGGAAAATCGAATGCCTATATCCGCCTTTTTTGTAACATATTAAAAACAATATTTTACTAAGCCATTTCCTGATTTAAAATTTTTCATCTAAAAGAATAAAGAACAGACAGTTACAACCAAATTGGATAGTAATAAAACGGTGAGCCAATCATAACCATTTAGTGTTGTTTTTTTAAGTAATAGAAAATATTTTAATAACGAGCCCCAATTTATTGACATCTTTAAAGTCCATACTGAATTCGTGCTTCCTTAAAAATATCAATTCATAAGCATTTGCAAAAACATATTTTTACATGTTAATAAAATATTTGTACATGTAAATAAAAATATTTGAATGTGACTGTTGATTGTAAACGTATTTTCCGCTGTGATCCGATATGCTCTTGACTACTCTTTAATCTTTTTCCTGCACGTAAAGCTTTATAAATTGTTACCACGCAATATTTTGTGACGTTTTCCTAACGAATTTTTTGATATAGAAACTTTTTATATATACAATAATAAAAAATAAATTACCGTTATAAAAATCACTCCTCTCTTCATTATTAAAATTAAAAAACTAGATAAATAAATTGATTTACTTTTTGGATTATAAGATCAGTATTGAATTTCCGAGAACAAATTATCTTAAGTAAAAATTAGTTAGTATGAACCATAAGCACGGGTATGTACAGTCTACCAATTATAATCTTCATACTGGCATGGCATGAGAATTGTAAAAAAAATTCTCACTTACTGACTAACCAAGACACAAATAATTGATTTAAACGAAAATCGTAAAAATGGTGGTCATATATACACTATGCATTACGCGTATTCTATTCTAAATTATTTTCTCAAGGAGGGTATTACTAAAATTCACCCTAAAGATCCAAATCCAAAAATAGCTACAGCAAAACTCCGGAAACGCTTTAAAAGCTTAGGAGACATATTACAAAATTATGTGACCGTGATTGATGGATTTATTCCGTAAAAGAGACAACATTGCGATTAATCATCCTATGTCACCTCGCCTAAGCAAGCAAACTGAAACAGAGGTATGATATGGGCTGACAAATTGCATATCTTAAAATAACTTTTTGTATGATTATAATATCGAGAAAGTTACATTAAGGTCGTTCTATAACAATTTCACTTTCAATATTTAAACAAACTATTGGATTTAAATGCCATTCCATGACATTTGAAAAGCCCTACAGTACCAAAGGTCATTTTGTATTGTATGAAATCTTTATCAAATTCTTACATTTCAGAATCAGGCTCACCCTACGTTATAACAACCTTATACAATATCAAACGTCTGCGATAAGCAAACGGTATATTTCTATAACAATGGGCAGGGCACTCGGAATTAATGAAATAACTACAGTCTCAGATAAATCCTTAAGATACCATCGGGGCTAGGCGGTTCTCAATAACTAATATTAGAGATAAAAGATAAGGGTGCGTGCGGTTTATTCGTCATCTGTAGTGTATTGTCTCGGGATGTTTTGTGGAATTAGCTAAGCCGTTTGATATAATGTTAGCCGATTGCATTAAGTCGCTTATGTTCTTTTCCGAGCCTTTATAATTTCGAATTTCAAAAGAGTTCGAAAGGCTTTGAATAAAGCGATTAAAGGGTAAAATACATGCATGTTCTCGATAATACGGTTTATCTATCATCTGTAGTCTTGTCTCGAGAGGTTCTGTGAAATTAGCTAAGCCGTTTGATATAATGGTTGCCGTTTTCATCATTTTTGCTGTTTTTATTAAGAATTTCAGAAGAGTTTGAAAGGCTTTATATAAGTAAAATGTGTGTGATCGCAAGATTCTTAAGAAATTAATAACAAGCAAATTGAGTGTAAAATTAAATCATAGTTTGCTACAAAATATTTTGAACAATAAAGTATTAACAAAATTTCCATCTGGCAATTTGCATCTATTATCTTTAGTGTTTTATATACCACACCTGTGCTCCAAATATTTACGGATCTTTCGTGTATAAGCTACTAGTTTTTACTTGCGGCTTTGCCCACGTGACACTCCCACGTGATCTCACGGGAAAAGTACGTTTTGTTAGGATAACGTACCTTGTGCTATCAAATGCAAAACTTCAAGAAGATTGATTGAGTAAATAGCGTTAAAGAGTTAACGAACATCAAAAACAAAACTTACTTACCATTAGTTGGGGTTTTATCTCGATGTTCAAGAAAAACAATAATTATACTTTTATATCTTACTAGCTGAGCTCCGCAGTTTCACCCGCGTATACATCCCGTTCCCGTAGGATTTTCGGGATAAAAACTATCCTATGTCATTCCTGGGGTCTCAAAGTATCTCTGTACAAAATTTCATCCAAATCGGTCCTGTAGTTTCGGAGCCTATTCATTACAACCAAACAAACAAAGTTTTCCTCTTTATAATATTAGTATAGACAAAGGTCGATGACACGTGACATTTAGCAACTCTGCGGGGTTCAGCTCATCACTCAACCCACACTGACGGAGGAAATAATAATCTCAGAAGATACAAGAATGTTGCGGGCATATTAATTTTTTACTGATTACTTGTCTGTTGACTTTCATACGTACTTAAGCGTTAAACCGAGAAGTAGATTCGAATTTGATAGAAAAGTGAAAGAAGTGTTTTGTACAGGAAATAATTAAACGAAATTCGGAAAATACGGGATTTAGTTTTCTCAAATTTGGGAGTTAATAAGGGACGATATACTCTGTATTCCTATTTTCTGTAGCCTATGCCGCGCTAAAATTTCATATTTTTTATATCGCAATAAAGAAGAGTTTAACTATAGTTTTACCTGGTGGTTAGTGATAACAAGGTGGAGGATGGAACACACTTCTTTATGTAAAGCTCATTCACATTAACCTTAAATTTCAGATGATATTTGATTGAAAAGACAGAAGCCAGAAGTATTTTATTAAGTATGTTCCTTGTGAACTAAGAAACCGATAAAATATACTTGATTGTATTCTCACTTCTTGATGGAAATGCATTTCAAAATAAATCACTTTTTACTATTTCCACAATGTATTGGAAATCGTGTAATGAAACATAGTTTATAATATCCATTAGGAATTGAACCCACGGCCTACTGGAAGTTTACTTCACTTCTAAACCCATAAGGTATTAATATATAAAAACCGCAAAGAAACTGACGTGAACGTACACAAATTAAGATCGCTTTGATGAATGGGATGTTGTTAATCCCAAATATTATACGTAACAGAATTCCATTGAAAATTTATCAATATAGACGGCTATATTTAACAATTTTCCATATTAACACGTATTCAATGGAAATTTGTAATTTTATCGGTACAAAATTGTAATTTATAAGGGATAAGTCCCTATTGTTTTATGAAAATGAATTTGGGACCCTTATTTGAATGCTATTTTGTAATATTTCCTTATGTTTGACTTTATTAGCATAATGAATGGTATCAATTGTGCTAGAGAAATTATATAAGACTAATCGCACTGCGCGATTTCATCCGCCTATCTACTGATCCCGTGGCACTTCCGGGATTAAAAGTAACCTATATATTACTTTGAATTCTTACCTCTCCTCCTCTTATATGTATACCAAGTTTCATTGTAATCGGTTTTTGCGTGAAAGAGTAAGAAATAAAGATACATTCTCGCAAACTTTTGCATTTAAAATATTACTAATTTAATAGGATGTACTGCTTTTTAGTCTAGTAAAAGTTTGCTTATCATATTTAGGACAATTCTATTTATCATTAAAATAAGGGCTTAACAATTAATTAGCTGATAAAAAATGCTTGAAATTTATATGGGCCTAGTTATTCGGTTAAAATAATAGAGATTTTTACAGCAATATTTATGATGTAATAAAAAGTTCTGACTGTGCAGTGACATGACAATTTGCAGCAACTCCGAATAAAATATTTATATTTATTCGAGCTTGTTGTACACGGTGTTTCGAATAGGCTATTTTTATATAGCAATAAAGTACCTAGTGCAGTTTTTTTTAAACAGCCCCAATGACCAATTTTGGCCATGGTGGCCAATCTAAACAGAAACTAGCCAGGATCCATTATTTATTTATTATTTCACTCTTTATTATACATTAAACAGTAAAAAAAGAAAAAAGAAAGAAGAATGTTGATTACATAATAAAGTATATTGGGCGGCCTTATCACTTAGTAGTGATCTATACCAGGCAGAAAGTAGGAGAGGCAGGATAAAAGAGCTACTATAAGTGTAATGGGAGATAAGGTATGCGAACATAAGTGCAGTGCATTATTCCATTCGGTATGCACAAAAGATTATTTTTAGCCTAGCTTATTTTTGCCAAAAACTCTTGGCGACAAGACTTGATTGTTGATGTCCAATAATATTAAGTATCCAACTTCTTCTTCTCTTCTACGAGATTCTTGTCTTCTTCTTGATAGTCAAACATCCTTATAATAAAATGATTTTTTTATATACCTACTAAAATACTATTCACATTCTTAACAAAGTCGCCAATAACATGAAACATGAATGCTGACATATCAAGTTACAATTACACTTGAATTACTTCAGGAGCGTGTAACGAGCGTTTATTTTGTCCAACTTTTTAGTTAACCCAAAATAATGAAGAAATGTGAAAGATATGTAATGTGATTGTATAACGTTCATCCATATTTATTTTATAACATTTTAGTATCTTAAAAATATTTTTTTTATTTATTTAAAAACACATCCTTAATACAAATGCATGTCCATTCCTTGCTTGATACGAATGGTGTATCTTTAGTCGAGGTAAAAACCACATACATTTCATACAAAAAGCTATTCATATTCTTTACAAATCCCCCAATTACATGAAACGTGAATGTAGCTGACATATAAAGTCACAATTACACTTGACTCACTTCGGGAGCGAGTAACGACCTCTCTTTTTAGTTTTCTTACATATTAAGAACAATGATCGGTATGCACTTTATTTTATCTAACTTTATAGTTAACCCAAAATATTGAAGAAATGTGAAATATATTTTATAACATTTTAGTCTCACTGTTGGCTTGTTTAAAAATAAATTTTTATTTATTTATATAAAAACACATCCTTAGTACAAATGCATGTCCATTCCTTGTTTGATACGACTGGTGAATCCTCTAGGTAAAAACCACATATATTTCATACAAAAAGCTATTCATATTCTTTACAAATCCACCAATTACATGAAACGTGAATGTAGCTGACATATAAAGTCACAATTACACTTGACTCACTTCGGGAGCGAGTAACGACCCGTCTTTGTGGCTCAAAACGCAGCCCCGTCTGCTCCCGCTGACGTAATCTTTCTTTTTAGGATTCCTTTTGTTATTTATTTATTTTATTTACTAACACACACTATTTTAATGTTAAGTAAATAGTATGTGAGGTGGATTTGTTACTTAGTAGTGTTCTCTATCAGGCAACCAGTATGTATAAATTTTTTCAAAGGAATGATTTATAATTTGTAAATGTTAATGCCTTTGCACAGGCTTATATTTTTGTATTAAGTAAAAAATTCTAAATAAAAAAAATATTACTTGCCATGTCTAAACGTAAGTTTTATTATGTTATGGATATTTAAAAGAAAATAATGTTTATTGATTCATTTATTTATTTTAGGCATCATATTGATTTAAACTTGAAATTACGGCTCATACAAACTGGATACCTTTACTTGCAAATTAAATTGAACACCAAATTTCTATTGGAAATTTCATAGAGCAATTTAAATTGAGCGGTAAGATTTGCTTACATTATTAAATTTACTGCATACAAAAGAAAATTAGGAAAGACACAAAGAACGCCACATCTTTGTTCGAAGTTGAAGGTACAATTTGCATATAATCTATCCATTTCAAGTTTAAATGTTCATTTAAAAAGTCTACTTCCAGGATTATTCTTGAGCTACTTTTGGAATGAATACGGCTAGATTTCTTTTTAAACCGTATGTAAGTTGGTATTAACATAAATCGGTCAACTCAGATAAAGTTGGAGTAACGACTTGTTTAAATAAATTTAAAATTTATTTTATGTATTCATTCGCGATTGCAAATGACTTGAAGTGGCACGAAGTTGGTATAAATAAAGTATCGATCTTTTGATGAAAATAGCATTGTAATGAGCTATTGAAATTATATAAAATATGCAGTTTTATTTTAGCTTTTAACTATTATTATTTTTGAGTATAAAGATGCCATTTTCTTTATTGTTTAACAACTTATTCGCTTCTTGTGTAGTTTGGTTTAATATGATCGAGTATTTATAAATAAAAATCTATTTTTAAAGAAAAATTGGAAAAATGAAACATTGAATTGGAAAATATTATATTGGAAGATATTATTGAATTTTTTTCTTTAGAAAACTAAACCAACATATAACTTAATAGCGACAGCTATTTAGGATTGAAATATGTGGTATCTATATCCGAATACTAACAGATAATTAATGCAATAATTATGCAAGTACTTTAGCACATTCTTAACGATCCTTATCTCAGCGTAAAATTCAAACAATGTGATACTTTATGTATTCAACATTTTACATTATTTCGTTCGTATAAACGTTATAAATGTGAAATGCGTTATTTAACTTTTCTGGTAAATATATATGGTCACTGTTCGATCATCGATTAATGTATTCAAGATAATAAATTAAACGATTAATAATAAACAATTTGATACGATATTCAACATTTGAAGCAGTAGTATTTACTACTGCTCTCATAAATACAATATCATTTGAAGCAGTAGTAGATCATATATACAATATATTGCAGTGATTTCTGAACGGTTCTTATTGCAGTGTGAACTATAAACAATTTGATACGATATTCAACATTTGAGACAGTCATTTCGTTCACAAAGGCTCCTTTGTGCGATCACACCGATGCGCTTAACGGGATACCGTCGGAATATCTTCACCTACTCAATCAGCCGATACATCGCATATAGTCTTAGTGTATTTTAATAATTTCTATTTAATTTTTTAATTCTTCAGTACGACCCGATTGACGCAGTGGATAAAGTCTATTGCGTCGGAGGGTGTGGGTTCGATTCCAAAGAGTAGAAAACTATGATGTGATGAACATTGTAATTTTCTACTGCCTGGGTTTTAATTTTTCTATAGTATGTATGTATGTACGAAAAAATAGGTTTAAGTATAATGATATAGCAGAAAATGACAATGCTCATCACATAATAGTTTTCTACTCGTGGGAATCGAACCCACACCCTCAGACGCAATAGACCATAGCTGTATCCACTGCGCTATCGGGTCGAGGAAAATGAACAAGAAACAAAACGAAAAAAGTAGGTAAAAAATCTAAATTGTTTATTTAGTACATCTGATTTTCGTAATATAAAGTACTAGTTATATCCTTTGTGTACATTTGCGATAAAATTTAGGCCTCTCGTGAATTCCAATGTCACTGGAAAGCATGTTCTCTCTTAGGTTATGAAATATGGAGGACTACGTTATGATAAATATATCCGACTATATTATGATAATATATACTTTTAGGTTATGATTTCATAAAATGAAGCGATGTATTTTATTTTGAAAACTGGCTGACAATACGATAATTCTTAAAAAAAATTCCTTAAAGCACTGTAAATCATGTTCTCTCTTAGGTTATGAAATATGAAGGACTACATTATGATAAATATATCCGACTATATTAGGATAATATATACTTTTAAGTTATGATTTCATAAAATGAAGCGATGTATTTTATTTTGAAAACTGGCTGACAATACGATAATTCTTAAAAAAAATTCCTTAATTATAAATTAAGTTATTTAATGCCTATCGTGAAAAAAATCAAAACAATGATTTGATTGTTTGATTGAAAGTTATTTCACTCGAAATTTACGTTTGTTTCAAAAACTTACAATCCTTGTTCATACACTAAATAATATAACTATTGTTTATTTAAGTTTTGATAGTTAGACGAAGCACTTTGTCAAACCAGGGCGGCCTATATCTCGAATATACCTTACTTTAATACAGTTATGAGTAATTTATGTGATGGAATAGAAACTAATAATTAATATCAATAAGTTAATACTGGGCATTCAACTGACGGCGATCCTTTAAAGAAATCAAATTAAGCCGTTCCGTGCTGCCTTATAACCCAATTATCGGCTACCAGATCCTATAGTCAAGAATCTAATTTAATTGCAAAATCCAATCCATTATCTTTCTATCAGCTCAATTCTTATATTCTCCTGGTTACGATTGATTGATTATAAATCCTGGTGATCTAGTATGTGGTTATACAATCTTTGGAAGATATACAATCTCATTTGTTGTATTACCTTTTTATATAAATTTTATTATAGCGTTTGTCGTAAGATTTTTTATTTAGTGCGACACGTTAATTTCCTTTTTCAGTCTGCTCAGATGATTATCTTTTTGTACAATCCATCAATAATTTTTCTATGTGATTGACGATCACTCGTTCAGCCTTGTCATATAAACATTATTTCAAATGTTCAAATTGACGGTATAATAATAACATTTTAAAATGATTGCACAAAATATCCATTACTAATTGTATATAACCTAAAATGTCTTTTATATGTTAATAATAAACAAACAAAACTATCGAATACATATTTCAAGCTAAATGAAGTATAAAACTGCACCACAAACAGGCCGCAGTGTTTGCAGCCAAACATTACCACTATGATACCGTTATTGATTATCACATGTCCACTCTTCATTATAGCCTAATTTAATTATGTTTATCATGACAATCCTATATAAACTTTTGGCAAAATTCGTTTAAAGACTTGGAATTAAATTTTACGTTGCACATTGGTTGCACTTTAATAAACCATACAAATCAAAGTAAGATGTACATTTAAAATCATACAGTCAGGATGTAAATCCAACCACGATTTCTTAAGACTTGCAGAATAAATGGATTGTTATCCCTAACGTACGTGTATGTATAAAGTATTAAGTTTTAGCCATATAGATACTCCTAGAAGAGCCTTATAAATAGGGCTTTTTATTCTATTCAAATTTATTTAACTAACTGTGCTGATTCATCCTTCTATATCTCCCATTATAAAATCTACCTATAATAATTAAGAAGTTATAAATTCATCCAGTAATTCGGAAGATTAGCATGTTTAAACAAATTGACTTTTGTGCTTTAATAATATTAGTATCTCGAATATAGTGGCATAGTATTGTCTTTATTTACATCAAAAAACTTTAAAATTTCAAAACAAAATTCTACACCGTTTTTTAACCAACCGATTAAACGTTTTAATAACTCTCCGATAGCACAATGGTAATCTAGCTACAGTTAACACGAGTCGTCGCAGTCTCCACGATTCATAAAGTGACAAAGGGCGTTGTTTTGTTCGGAACCTCCTTTTGTGTCCTGCGACCATTGTCTGGTTAAGCGAAATAAGTTACTGTTAGTGCATAGACTGAAGATAAGGGGTAATGCAACTGAATTTTTGTGAATAATTTTTAACATAAAAATACTGAGAAATAGTACGTATTTTTATTGAGCTAGGTAGATAGCTAGAACCTGAGCATCAGTATTGTTATATAACAACAATTCGTTGCATATCAGTTAAAATATTATAATCTAACACAAAAGTCTTATACTAAGTACTTAGTGCATTAACTGAAGATAAGGAGTAATGCAACTGATTTTTTTAATAACTTTTTAGTGAAAGAATACGCACATTTTTATTTAAGTAGGTAGATAACTAGAATCTAAACATCAGTATTGTTATATTACAACAATTCGCTGCATTTCAGTTAAAACATAATGTAACACAAAAGTCCTGCACTGCTTTGAATTATCCAACCGATTAAACGTTTTAATAACTCTACGATAACACAATGGTAATCTAGCTACAGTTAACACGAGTCGTCGCAGTCTCCACGATTCATAAAGTGACAAAGGGCGTTGTTTTGTTCGGAACCTCCTTTTGTGTCCTGCGACCATTGTCTGGTTAAGCGAAATAAGTTACTGTTGGTGCACCGACTGTAGATAAGGGTAATACAACTGAATTTTTGTGAATGATTGTTTACATAACAATAAGTATGAATACGTACATTTTTATTGAGCTAGCTGGATAGCTGGAACCTGAGCATCAGTATTGTCATATTACAACAATTCGCAGCATTTCAGTTAAAATACAATCTAACACAATCTTGTACTAAGTGAATTAAGTTTGAGTTAGTGCATTAACTGAAGATAAGGGGTAATGCAACTAAATTTTTTGAATGATTTTTTAGTTAAAAAATACGCTCATTTTTATTTAAGTAGGTAGATAACTAGAATCTAAACATCAGTATTGTTATATAACAACAATTCACTGCATTTCAGTTAAACATAATGTAACACAAAAGTCCTGTACTGTCTTGAATTATCCAACCGATTAAACGTTTTAATAACTCTCCGATAGCACAATGGTAAT
>LQNK01000524.1:47114-137534 GCA_001586405.1 Phoebis sennae
CCATGGTTTTGGTATCTATAGAACATACATATTGCATACCAATTACTCTTTTTGAAAAATATTCAATGTACAGAAATGGTTCGGTTACTCTTTTATTATATGTATAGATTTGAACGTACGTTATGAAGTTATTATACTTTTACCGCCTTATTGGTTCACTGGTTCGGGTGTTACGTGTTACAACTGAGTGATCTTTCGAGAAAAATGTCTTGATCAGGCAGGACATTACTTATAATTAGGCATTTATTAGATCTTATAGGTCTTATAGGATCATGTCGTTGTCCGTCTGTTCGTCTGACTTTCAAGACCTTTTTCTTTGCAATTGGTTAAAATATCAAACTGATTTTGATAATAAATACTTGCGTCTATCATATCTTTAGTACCTGAAAAAATCAAATTTATAAGTCAACGTGATGCTAAGAAATAAGGCAAAAAGTATGGTCTCATACACGTGATGAAAAAAAGTTGTTAACGGAACCCTTATACCGCGAGTTCAACTCGCAATTGTCCGTTTTTATATCTCTTTATAAAGCACATTTATAGTCAATAATTGTATGGATAAAACGCTATTATCACAATTAGTTAACTACAGGTACATGGAACATAATTATAAGCACGGATTAGTTTAACTCGTAAATAATTGAACGCCATCAAACACTAATTAATACGTTAGACAAAATTTAACTGATTGTGTATTTAAAATGTACTGAACTCGCCTGGTTATACGGGCGAAATAATAATGATTTGCTCTTATATAAAGCTTATTAAAATTATTACATTATATTGTATTATGGTCCGAGCGAAGCAAGATCTCAGAGTGAGTGAGTATCCGGGCAATTATATGTTTGTATGTAAGTATGAAAAACTATGTCCTATGATAATTTGATCATTGTTTTTCTACTCTTGATTGAAATCATTGGTGAATAATTTAGATAGACACACATATAGACACACAAACAGATAGAGTTACTATAGAATTATGATATTAATAGTGAGTAAGGAAGTAAGGATTTCCATTATAAATTACAACAGTAACGATCACGATATTAGACATCCAATACCATGAACCAATAACTCTGATCGAACCCCATAGACACGCCGAAATCAGTGAAAAATTATGCAAATTCCTTTTTAATTGGATAAACACGCCATTTAAATTCGGATTGACGTTCATTTTCATATCATTTTCGACAATTACATTATACATTAATGGCGTGCATGTTCCCTGACATGAAAGCCACAGTAAAACGTGTCCATTCAAGAGATATTAAATGAATAATAATGACATTAAATTTTCATTTCCCATCAACTTTCATGGCAGTAATAAAGTTATCGGAACGCTTTATGTCATATTGCAAGGTATATTCGTCTTTGTGTGATAAAACATTTTAAGGTTTCGTGATGTCGTTTATGGACTATTTATTCAGATCTCTCGACATTTGCATTAAATGAAAAAGGTGCTGAGTACGATGCGATTCATAATTATAATACTGACTTTAAGAATATTATTCAACAGAAGAGCATATCACTTTTAAAAGGCCGGTAACACGCCCATTTTAATCACTTCAAGAGAAGAGCATATCACTTTTAAAATGCCGGCAACACGCCCATTTTAATCACTTCAAGATAAGAGCATATTACCACTTTTAAAAGGCCGGTAACACGCCCATTTTAATCACTTCAAGATAAGAGCATATTACCACTTTTAAAAGGCCGGTAACACGCCCATTTTAATCACTTCATGATAAGAGCATATTACCACTTTTCAAAGGCCGGCAACACGCCCATTTAAATCACTTGAATAGAAGAGCATATTACCACTTTTTAACAGACCGGCAACACGCCCATTTTAATTTTTTCAAGAGAAGAGCATATGAGTAATTACCACGTTTTAAAAGGCCTGCAACACGCCCATTTTAATCACTTCAAGAGAAGAGCATATTATCACTTTTAAAAGGGCGGCAACTCGCCCACGAGACTCCTGGTGATGTGGGAGCTTATGGGCGGTGGTAACTACTTATCATCAGGTGGATCGCTTGCTTGTTTGCCCCCTTCTTCTATAAAAAATAAAGTAAAAGTATATTAAAACAAATTATTAATTGCGTTGAAACAAATACAGGAAAATACTAATATACTTACTTATTCTATCTTTTTGCTCTAGCAATAGCATAAAAATTATTATTTTATATATTAAGTACATTGCCTGTTATGTGCCTTACGATTTCTCGTTGTTAATGATAATCACAATTTTTTTTTACCCTCACAAAACTTTAACTTTATTGAAAAATAGAAGAAAAGCTGTATTTATGTTTCCTTAATTGCTTTTTTAAATAGAAAAAATAAAAGTTAAGAAAACTAATTAAAAGAAGAAAATTTTAATTTTAAAATTTCCTTTACAAATTTAATAAGGGATTAAAATATAAAATGATTATAACTCGCAGAAAACATATCTTCGTGCGATATAATTAAAACTCAAGTAACTTAAGTCCTGGTTTTATCTAGGTTAAACTAAACTTAAGCATCCAAGTTCGAGCAAATGTGATTTATATCTGCGCTAAATATTGTTTGTAGTTGAGATAACATATGTTTAATAGTATTTTAAAGCCTTTAAGTTTTATTATGAGCAAAGTGCTTTTATTGCTTTGCAATAATCTCAGATCAGAGATTTACACACGTATTCTAATACGTTCCTTGAGCATTCATCGAGCAACACTCAACCTCTGTCAACGAAAATTTACATTCTGAGTCGGGAAAAAACTCTACTAACTCACGTGCACTCACGTTAAGAAAATTTAACACCTCCATTCGATCTTTGTATTAAAATATTATATTTTTATTGTTATGAAATTTCAATAATTCGTAACCTTAGTGGAAGTAAAATTAAGGTAACTTTAGAATACGGGTGTTAAAGACATAAGTCTGAGACATCAGACAACAAAATAGTTTCATAGATAACTTTGTATCTGATCTACGTCCTGAGTTACTTTACAGTACTTTATATTTACAAGCTGTGTTCGCGGTTTCACCCGCGGTTATCTGTTTTTCCGGTACCCGTGTGATTTGATCAAAATCCTTTGCGGATGCCTACATAACATCTACTCTAATGAATAAATGATTTATGATTTATGATTATGATTTATATGATCAAAATATGTGTGAAAAATGTCTTTATGAGAGTGTAGTAAGTTTCAATATGAATTTAGTCAAATTAACAAGCAAGGCATAACATATTAGAATCTTATATGACTTCGTTTTCTGTCTAATTTAACGCCATGTTTAGCCTTTACTGAGCTCTATATCTCTTCTTTTCCATCTCAAATTATTCCTTTATCGTTCATCACATTTCATTTGATCAGCAAAAAAAATCGTATGGAGTTTTGTAGGCACATAATTTTAGACTACCCGCATATTCCTTTTACTTCCATGTAAAGAGAATTCTGTTATAATTGCAGAGGTTATGACTACGCCTGTTACGCAACTTATTTTTTCGATATAAAGAAAATGTACAATTCTTTTTGGACGAGGTTCGCATGTTAGAAACTTGTGTTACAAAAGACGTCCGGTTACTCTGTAATAATCTCAAATTGTGCAAAAATTCTAAAGAAAGTATAAAAGGTCGAAATTATTGTTAGAGGGATCCGGTAAATGTTAGCTTTATATGGCCAGCAATATGATTGTTATGTAATAGGTGTATATAAATATTTACTTCTATACTTTTCCCTGTTACATGAATATATTGTATTGGCTTGGATGTCGTAGGTTTCGAATCCCGGGTGTGGCGAAAAAATAATTTCTTATGCGCTAAGCTTTGTTTAGATTGACAATCAAGAGCAAAAAACTATTTATGGAATCTATTCTTATGAAAAAAAAAACTTAATTTTTTGTCTTTTAAAACAGTTAAAATGTGCAGAATATTGCATTATTTCATTTCTAATCTGTCCGTTAATAATTATTGTCATACCTTATTGCCCATGATTATAGTTTACAAAAAAAGTACGCATGTATATTTTCAACGTACCTAAATCCTTACTTAATTAACTGAATTAACTCTATATAATATGTGTCGTTTTCGTGTTCACGCCTAAACCACTAAACCGATTTAGGTAAAATTTTGTACAAGTATTGTTGGAAAACCGAGAAAGGACGAGGATATAATTGAAACTGCTGGGCACAGCTAGTATTTACATAAAGAAGATATACCAACTTTTGAAATATCTAATTATAAACCCAACCGAAGTTTAAACCTTATCTTAAAACAGAGTGCTATTACGTAACACATTTCGAATTCAATTACCAATCCCCAAACTTTACTCGATGCAGTATTTGTTCATCTGATTGAATCGATAATCGCTCCGATAGCGATTCCTTCGATACGTAATCCCAATCGAGTCAAATACAAGAGCACTTACTAGTACGTAATATACTCTATCCTTTGACCTAAAACTGTATCCAAACTTATCTTAGATGTAAACGATGGGGCGGTGCACAATACTTTGGTCTCTATGGTCTGCGGATTGAGGTTGTTTTTCCCTTGTAGGTTGCGTAATGGTATACTGGTGAAGATGGTCGTGATATGATCGTAGGTAGTTTTGTTTCCTTATTTCGTCAGAATTATCGGCCGGCGACCGTAGGGCCAGTGTTAAGGGCGATGTAAAATCAAATGGGAGGTTTAGATCTTTGAGGCACCTTTGATGTTTTATAGCGTAATATGTAAAAGTTAGTTTGTAGCGTTGGTATTCGTTTGTGAATTATATTGTAGTTTCGAAATAGTAATAGTTAACAATACATTTCGGGTGTTGCTACCGATAAAATTTTATATTATCATACATGTATATAATATGTATGATGAATAAAGTCCAGTTACCTTGTTTATCGTACCTTATTATTTTGTTATCACATTCGTTGTCTATTTATAAGACTTACATAAAATTGGAAAAAGGAGTGCATTTTATTGCATCGTACCGTGTATTTGAAAGTTTGTAATCAATTTAAATTTCAGAATGTATGAATATAATTTATTTTGTGAATTAGCGGTCGAAGTTATATGTATTTATGGGAAAGTTATAATCTCATCAACCTTTATAGTTATTATTTCTGTTTTTCGTAAATGGAGAAATAAACAAATTTTTTATCTAAGATAAAAAAATTGTCAAAACGTAAAATATAAAAGCAGGCTGATGGTACAAAAGAAAAGAAAAAGAAAAGTTCCTCCTTACAGCCAATCTCTACAGAGATCAGCCAACTGCTCGGTAGATATTATAGTGCACAAGTGTGTGCGCAAACACAGATGCACTCTCTATTCCTTTACTCTCATAACCTGATGGGACGGTAGAGCGACACGACCAGAGAGAGATCAGGCGCAGGACCGACGGCTTTACGTGCTCTCCGAGGCACGGGGGTGCTCCAGCACCGCCAACTTCCAGACTCAGAGCTGTTACTGAAATTTCTTTGTCAGAAAAATCCCATTTTTTATTCTTTGGCCCCACCCAGGATTCGAACCCGAGACCCCTTGATCTGTAATCAAAGATGCAACCACTAGACCGACGAGGCAGTTGAAAAAAAAATATCTTTTTTGATGGTACAATCATATAGGTGAAGTGACACCTGCGCTAAGCTGGGTATGCCCCGCCTGTTATATAGATATTTTTTGTAAAAAACTCAACATAATATTATCCTTATAAATATTACTAATAAAATTGAAATTATGCCAACGCGCCAGTAATTATTATAATTCATTGTAAAATAAATACCAATAAATTACCCACTGATGCATTATATTTATTCTCTCGTAGCTGATTTTGTTTAAACGTTTCGCATGAATAAAATTGGAAAGTCGGTTACAATTAAATTTAATGAGTCTAGGAAACGGTTCTGAAAGGGCTTTTTGATAGATAAAGTTATATTGATGCGGAACTGTGGGTATGCCGGAAATAATTTTACGTTTTTGTCGTAGCAGGTAAAGGAATGTCGTTCATCTGGTGTTAAATAACTTCCGCAGTCCATGAAGACCAGACAGGTGCGTTGCTACCTTTAAAAAAGAGAAATGGTATATTTAGGAAAATATTATTGAAGAGAACAATTAGAGGAGTATAAAAGGAAGCGAGGCCAATAAATGAAACTAAGAACTTGAATCATATAAAATATATTAAAACAAAGTATGAGCCTTATTTTCTGTACGTGCGGTAATTTCTCCGGTGCAAGCTTAGTCCAATTCGATATAGTCTAAGAACCACAATAAACACGACCATGAATCACCAATTTGATAACCAGAAAATCGTAGTATCGTTTACTAATAATATATTTCGCAGACAACAACAGAAGTCTCTTTCGGGAAAATAATTAAATTAATAATAATAAATTAAAAATTTTATTTAAGATACATAAAATAGTAAAACGTATATTTCTATAACAACAAACAGTATATAAATAATTAACTTATCTCGCGTTTTATAAATAAGTAACTTTGATAAAATTCTGTTATCGCAAATCAATATTTGTATAAAAATCTACCAAAATTTATTGTTTCCACGCCATTTCCTTTTTTATTCACTAAACGAAATTCACGCTGAATAAATAAAGAGTAATGTAACAGTCACAAATCGAATACACTGCACTCCAATTAAATATTTACTGAAATACGGCGCCGAATGTCGCTTCGTAATCAGCTTAGCTGTCGACAAAATCTTTTTTAGTATTATATGATATATCTATATTATAAAGAGGAGATATTTTCATTTTGTATGTACATTCACATAAAAATTATTTTACTATTGGAAAGCTGCTTTTTATGATGATGTTAAATGACTGACCACAACCCCTGAATACATACAACAACAAAGTGTCGCCAATGCCTTGCCAATAAGAAATAAATAAAGAGAGGATAATGATAGGAAATTGGAAGATGAGTAGAACAGGTATGGAGAGAAATGGGATGGGAATACAGGCCTCCGGTCTCCCGCTCACTGTACGAAACACAGTGCAATACTGCTTCACGCCGATCTTCTGCTGGGGGTAGGTCCATCTCACTGAGTAGCTATATCACATTATGCAACGGGGGCGAAGCCACGCGGAAAAGCCTGTTAGGCACATTACTCAATAAAGCTGTCAAAAATATATTTAATATAAGGACGTGACTCGTAAATTCTCGTTTCAATATCTCCTGAATATTTTTAGCAGTTGATTAATTATTTATACGAAAAATGTTACATAATTGAATCTCCCAACATCGTACTCTGGATTCTTGGAAACATAATCGGTAACCTTTGGGGTCTATAATATATTTTGATTAATCTATTTTTCTACTTAAATATTTTTTAAGCAACCGGATGGATTTGATGAGATTTTTTTATGATTTTGATAGAAAGATATTTAAGGAAGTCTATCTGCCATTAGTTATCTACGCAGTATATCAATTTATTATTATAGCTGCTAACAGCGGCTGTGCTCTTTCCTCTATGTGATGTCCCATGCCTCTATGTGATCCCCATGTGGTTATGGGTGAGGTGAAAAAACAAAAGACTCAAATGTCAATAAGTAGGCACACAGCTCAACGGGCACGTCCACACGCCACAGATAATAGAAATGAACTGTCAAAATGTGACATTGTGCTGTATTAAATATCATGAACATCCCATTATAGTTATAGCTACTCCCACTATAGCAAAAAAGTATCCTATCATATACTCCAGCTAATTTTCCAACCGTATACTAAATTTCATCAAAATTTGTTCAGTAATTGTGACATGACATCAAAACTTTCACATTTTATAATATTTGTAGGGAGTAGGAAACAAAATTGGATAGAAGGATTAATAAGCATTGAAGCAACGACTATGAACGTAACATTGCAGTTCAAACTAATCAAACAGCAATCGAACATACCTTATGCTCACACACGTATAAAATTAGCAATAAATCTCGGTTAGATAAGATATGCAATAGGCTACTTTTAAGAGCCTTGGAAAGCAGCCAGCCGGCTTAAAGCTCAGGTAAGCCGCAGATAGCATACTCACACTCACACACCTATAGCTGTGACGCAATTCTCAATTTTACATTTAATACTATCGAATTAAAATTTCCGTGAACATAAAAACTATTGTATTTTTCTAATGAGAGAATAATAATAATTGTATGGAATAAATTATATGATAATAAGGCGCATAAGTTGGATTTGTCAATAGTGGTGCAATATCCTACGATAAAATTCTTTCGAAATTGTTTTAACCGTTGCTACATTTAACAAACAATAAATTAACGTGAAAGGGACAACACAAAACCCTTTAAAGTTAAATTAATTTCCATCATAGAAATTATGAGCTTATTTGAAGTTATGTTTGAGAAAATTTAAAGCCAAGAGCTCTTATTAAAACACCAAAGAACTTGTTATTTCATGTTTGTTTTTATAACAGCGAGTATATAAATATTTATGAGTAAAAAAACTATTTTCTTGAAGTTGTTTGTACAATTAATTAAAAGTTCGTCGACTTAGCGAGTGTTACAGTCAAATGAGGGGTAGTGGGGGAAGAGGTAAAAGTCAAAAGAATACTGAGTTAAAGGGAAGTTTTTATCCTTGTCAATGTCGCATGAATTTGGTCTAATTTGTTTACAGATAAAACAATTGCAAAACCCTTATTACTAGTAGAAAAAAATTGAAGTATTATTATTCCCCATACATTCTTTCTACTCTTTTTTATTAATATGATTTGAATTGACTGTGAAAAGGATATAAGAAAACCCCTTAAAGTTTAATTTCCATCATAGAAATTACGAGCTTATTTGAAGTTATGTTTGAGAAAATTTAAAGCCAAAAGCTCTTATTAAAACACCAAAGAACTTGTTATTTCAAGTTTGTTCTTATAACAGCGCTGAGTATATAAATATTTATGAGTAAAAAAACTATTCTTGAAGTTGTTTGTACAATTAATTAAAACTTCGTCGACTTAGCGAGTGTTGCAGTCAAATGTTAAAAAGACTATAAGTCAAAAGAAGACTGAGTTAAAGGGAAGTTTTATCCCTGTCAATTTTGTATGAATTTAGTTTAGCTTTTATTTACGGATGCTGTAAACAATTACATGCTTATGCTAAGCCGGTGCTAGGACATGTCGCTCTCACATTGGTTTGCAGAATCATAAAAAACACTGTTCCTTATATCTACAGTAATCTATCAGACATTACGCCACAATCGTCTTCTATAGACGCAAGGGCCTATGATGATGATGATGATGAAATCATTACAATATTAATATTCTTTATAGCAAGATATGAATAGAGATTTAAGAACCTACGATATTTGTTTGTAAACCTAAAACAAATTACTTCTAAAGGCTAAAACTATATCAGTCTTAGTATCTTCAATACCTCCATCTTCTTTTCGATTCGTAACCTTTTTACGTCCCGAATACTGTCTCAAATCAGCTCTAAATCATCGCAAGGACACAACAGTTTCAACTGCATTTAATAACATAAAATTATACAGCAGAACTTTAATATTTATCGCAGCACCTTTCCACTAACATAAAATAACTTTTGAAAGAGGCGGCTAATTGTCGCCCGAAAGAGCTAATTTGGAATTATTGCTTCCGTTCAACTTACAAACAACGCTGTTAGTTAATTTATTTGGCCGGCGGCGGGATGCGCGATAAATACCCTCTTAGACGGGAATCGCATTGGGATTTTTGGAATATTCCGTATTAAGATTGTTTGAGAGATATTGTGTGGTTACAGTTCTATTTGCCAAATACCGATTTATTTGGCGAAAAAATCTGAACTTAATAAATCAATAGCAATTCCGTATATTAAGACAATAATGAAGTACCAACAAAGAAAAAAGAATATGTAAATAAGTAAATAATGCTTTATTTGGCGGTCGGCGGTATGGTGCTCTATAAATAGTCGTAGAAGACAAGAATAATACTGGACTTTTTGGAATTACAATAAAATATTTTTTATTGTATTGTTTGTAAGAAACTATAATTTAAGATACATAATAATAGTATTTTTGTATATAAAAAACCTTTTCCTATAATCGTACATGCTATTCATACATTTTTCTTTACTTTATAAATCCATAATAAAATGGATATTAATAATATGGTTCAATGTGATAATGGAATCTGTAATGAGGAGATTAAAATTTTAATGAATGTGGAACAAAAAGGATTTTATATAATTCATTTATTTCCAAATACTGCTGTGTTTATTGTAGAGGATATTAATTAAAGGGTAACTATATAAAAAGGAACAGTGGTGTCGAGTTACTGAAATTTCTTGACTAAGTTGAAAGTTTGTATGAACTTCGATGAAATGGTTAACAATACTTTTCTTTTGAAAAATAATTTCAATGATTTGTTTGAAAATTAATCCACAATTAATTTCTTTCCGTTTCTTATGCTTCATAACATACCTGATTTTACAGTCTCTGCAATTTCTACCAAGCCTATCTCTCATACGAATCTATATAAAACTCAAAAGTGATTGACGGACATAGTGATCTGTCAATGCTGATGTTTTGCATTTCAAAGACGTGTGCAGTTACATTTTGATGTAGGCATCCGTTAAAAAAGGATTTTGATCAAATCTCATGGGAACGGGGACAGTACACTTGTAAAACCGCGGGGCACAACTCATACAATATAAATCACATTAGGTCATTCAGGAATAAACCACAGTCGACTTTTGTTGAAAACATCGTTAAGACCCAGGCTATGCTGGATATGAAAAATGAACCGGTTTTCAAGAATTATTTGTCAGTGTCCACGAGTATCATTTGTCTACCTGCGTCTCGGATCCCGTCGAGTGGGTAATTATATTTTTAAACTCAGATTTACTTTGAATATTCAAATCTTAAGTGAAAATGTGTCAAGTTTAAACTCGAAAATAATTTAGCAGCTATTCAACGTGACTTTTGTCTAGGTTTTATTTTAAGTCTTTTATCAAGTGAAATATAAGGTAGTATTAAATATACAATCCTATTTTGATTTTAATAGATAATTTTTATTTATACTAATTTTATAATTATATATATATTGCTATTCAGCTATCTACTATCTCATTAGTTACAAATATTATTTCGTAGATATCTGTCTAATTTCATTTCGTTTTTCGTTTGTTTAAATGCGCTAATCCTTGAAGATATCGGATGAATTTAAAATAATTCTCACATCATCATTAGCAAGCTCATAATAAAAACTACAGGTTATTACTTAATCAGCGGAGTCAATAGCTCAATCTTTTCTCTCAGTGGATATATCAGTGTTTATTGCGCCAGGGAAAATTATGATGCGAACATTCAAATTTTCTACTGTCTGGGATATTGACTTATTTGTAGAACATTAGCCGTTTAGTGTAGCATTTAACATAGCTTTGCTTAGTTTAGGACTTGATGTCTAGTGTCCGAGAATATCCTATTATATATCTCTTTTTATGATCCTACTTATATTATAAATGTGAAGATTTGTTGAAATTTCGTAAGCAGATAGACTATTTATTACCTTGATAAGGTGGTACGATACTTTTTATCCGAATTTAACGCGAGCAATTTCCTGGAAAGAAGCTAGTATTAGATAAAGGTTAATAATTCATAAAAGTATCAATAAACCATTCGCACATTCTAATAATATATAAAATTGCATATATTTTTAAGAAAAGGAGTTTTCAAATTATATTTTCAGAAAAATCCTTTAATATGAACCGCTGCACGTCGTTCTTCTTTAGAAATATGATACTTAGCTTTGTGAGGTGTCTCGTTTGTCCTGTGCATGACGCGTAACACCTTGGATAAAATATAGTTTTATATCTTCTTCAATTGTTTTTGGACCTTTTTAAGTAACAAACTAGTCTTTAAATATATAGAAAATCTGAAATATTTATTCAATTTACAATTCATTTATTTTACTTTCTGCATTTATGGTTTTTATCCATTAGGTATAGATGAAGCATATTAGTGCTAGCAGATCGCTTGTACGTTTTTAGTTAGTCTTTATAATAGGCGTTGGTGGGTATACTCTTTCTATCTTATACCATTTATAATATCCTCCATTCTACAAATATGAGTCCCTGTCTTCCTATATTCTCTTCAACCAACAAATTCATTACATTTCTGCGACTGAAAGCTATTTCTGTGATCATTTTCCAAAGCACCATCTCAGATTCCGAATTCAAAGAAGTTTATAATCACTACATAGTATAAAACAAAGTCGCTTTTTCTGTCATGTGTCATGTTGTATGTCCCTATGAACGCTCAAATCTTTAAAACTACGCAACGGATTTTGATGCGGTTTTTTTTAATAGATAGAGTAACTCATGAGGAAGGTTTTTATCAGCATTGCACCCGTGCGAAGCCGGGGCGGGTCGCTAGTAAATAATAATAATAAAATTTACGATTGTTGAGTTAAGAAGCAGCTTTCGATCAAAAGAGACTCCTTACTATCCCCCCTGTCGCTACGTTCCCATAAACCCGCGTTCAGCTCACATAATGTATAATGTAGCATCTCTGATGCTATGCTCATCATACATCATCACACTTTATTCCTCTTTAGGTACCAATGTCATTTAAATTCTATGTATAAATTAGTGTTACTTTCTTAGCCGTGCATCTAAGTCTTTATTATTTCGTTTTAATTTTATTTCTGAATCAGAAAGTTTGTCATAACATTTCATTATACCTTTTTCTATTTAATGTTCTATAGTACAGTCGTCATTATCAATTCAATGACGTTCGTCTGTTGTGTTAAAAATCTACGATATATCAAAGTGCCTGTTATCCTGCCTGAATCACATCAGTTACTTATCACTTAGCATCCCGCACAATTTTATCTAACTCTAAACTTCTGAATCAGTACGTCTATCTGTTCATCTATTTTTTCAAACACAGCCGTCAAAATTACCCATTCAATGACGTTCATATTCGCGTCTGTTGTGTTAAAAGGCGGCGATATATCAAGTGAGACTCCCTACTATTTCTCATGTCGATGCTTTATACACTGACTGAGAATCTAATCAGTTAATTATGACTTAGCACCCCGCACAATATAAATTTCTACCTCTACACTTCTGAATCAGGACTTCTATTATCTCTTCATATATTTTTTTCAAACATGGCCGTCAAAATTACCAATTCGATGACGTTCATATTCGCGTCTGTTGTGTTAAAAGGCGACGATATCAAGTGAGACTCCCTACTATTCCTCATCGCTGTCCCTGCATTTATACATTGACTGAGAACCGCATCAGTTACATATGGCGTAGCATGCTGCACAATATAATTTTCTAAGCATAAAACTTCTGAATCAAGACCTCTGTTATCTTTTCATGTATTTTTTTTCAAACATGGCCGTCAAAATTACCAATTCAATGACGTTCATATTCACGTCTGTTGTGTTAAAAAGCGACAATATATTTAGAGAGACTGCGTGATATACCTCTTGACAAGAAAGAATCGAGAAAGCATCGAGCTTTATATATTGACTGGGAATCTCATTAGTTACTTATGACGCATCTCATTAGTTACCTATAATTGTTTGTTATACCTATAATTGTTTGTTATATTGAAATCCAACTAAACATAGTTAATAATTTTGAAGATGTATAAATATAAACAAACGTTGGTATATCTATTAAATAAATAAATAAATAAATGACGCAGCATCTCACACAGTATATTCTACCTCTACACTAAATATATATATTTTTTTTCAAACACAGCCGTCAAAATTACCAATTCAATGACGTTCATATTCGGCTCTGTTGTGTTAAAGGCGGCGATATATCAAGTGAGACTCCCTACTATTTCTCATGTCAATGCTTTATACACTGACTGAGAATCTCATCAGTTAATTATGACTTAGCACCCCGCACAATATAAATTTCTACCTCTACACTTCTGAATCAGGACGTTATCTCTTCATCTATTTTTTCAAACACAGCCGTCAAAATTACCAATTCAATGACGTTCATATTCGCGTCTGTTGTGTAAAAGGCGGCGATATATCAAGTGAGACTCCCTACTATTCCTCATGTCGCTGCGTTTATCTGCGCAGCCTCGGCGCCGGCTTAAGTGGACTTTTGACTTCTGCTTTAAGTGCTCCAGTTTGTATTATTAAGTTTAATTTAGGATTTGTGGATTGTTTAAGCTTTAGCTCAGCTATTTTTAATTAAAAGTTAATGGACTGTCCTTTGTTGATATAAATTTTACAGGGATAGCTATTCTGATGGTAATAGTATAGCGAGTGAAATATAGAATTGCATAAAATTTACATAATTTTGACGCTTTATTTTTTTACATTAAATAACAAAATAAAATTTAACTACTAAAAGGCAATTTGACGTTAAAATATACCGTTCCTTATTTTGGATTTCCAAAGTTAACATTCACAAATATATCCATAATATAACAAAACGATTCCATACAGCTAAATAATTGCAATGAGTAATAGAGAGAACATTGCTGCTCCCATAAATACAGAACAAGGAAATAAAACGCTATCTGAAATAGCATCAAAACTCTCAATTTTCGCCACAAATAACGAAACAAACGCGTCAGATTAAAATGGAACTTTCTATTTCCCGCCAACGGTTTTGGCACATAGCACGAACCATCCACGACGGACTAAACTCGCGAATTTACTACTACGAAACAAATCAAAACTAACAAACGACGTGCCATAAATCTTTCCGGCAATTTCAGATGCGATCTAGCGTACCTGCTATCGCATGAACTTGACATGTTGTTACAAATTTCATAGTAAATTGACAGGCCGGTTCCACGCCAAATAGAATTTTATGTGAGTCTTGAGTGCATGCAACGTTTTGAGTTTCGACTTAATCGTTTACATACAACGACTGTAAACCTGAACGTATGCGAAACCTCGTTTTTCGTTAATGATGCTTCTCATTGGAGGTGACTTGACAAGCCGGTTCCACGCTAAATAGATTTTATATGAGTCTTGAGTATGCAACACTTTACGTTTTAAATTAAACGCTATGCTATGCAACGGCTATAAACATGAATTTAATACGAAATAATTATTGTTTTTATGTCTGATTAGCAATTCTGCGCGTTGTATAATGTAAGCCCTACTCGATTAATGCTCTATCTAAACTGCCGACTTTCTTGCCGGTATCCTCTCGATAGAGCCGATTTTCCGAGCCGGTGGCAACTAAAAAATGACTATTCTTAAGTACTTTGTAAAAAGTTTACATGAATAAAAATCTTTTCAATTCTTTTCTATAAATAGAAATTTTTTTAACTCAGTCCAGTAGTTCCTGAGATTAGCTCGAATAAACAAATAAATTCTTCAGTTTTATTTTAGAATACCTGATGGTAGTCATTTAAGTGCCTGAGTGAATTCGTACTTTCATACAAAATTGCCATGCCGGGTCCAAGACAAATTCAATTTTTGCGAAACTTGAGCGTGCAATATTTTGAATTACCGTTTAACGTGACTCCATACGCTACAAGCGTTGGCAACTTTGTTTTTATCCATCATGCTACTCATTTTAATGACTGAAGTTATAGAATCAGTTTAAAACTAGACAATTTATAAAGCTATACTTTATGAAGCGGAACAGTTGTGAATGATATAAATAGTTATGAATAATGACTATATAATGTATAATGTTTTTAAAGTTATTTCTTTTTTTATCGCTTTTGACGTATTCAGATGATTAAATTTAACTTTGGAATATAAATGTTTATTGAATTGTGAATGATGGTATTATTCCTCCAATGAAAAGGCAGGATCCTTGAAAGGTTGCGCTTATTTGAGATCTTAATCATATCACACACGGTCAGGCCGATCGGATCAGGCCAAACTGATGCAGTTTTACCTTATTGGTGTCTAGACCACTACTTCGAATAGATATTGATGAAAGTAATAAAAACTTAGGATAATAATATGGTTTTATTTTTTGTTAATAAGTTTTTAAAATATAAACCCTGTTTCACGTACGTCCAAAAAAACTTATATTATTTTATGTATATGTTTTATTTACTCGGACAAAAAGTACATCAAAAACAAGCAACGAAAAAATGGGATTCAAAAATTGTGCTCGAGGCTCCGAAGCATTTTGCTCCGTTTTAAATAAATACAATCTTTTAATACACCTGTATTCGCAATTTCACACACAACAGAGCGATGATTGTATCTGACAATAACGAATTTGAAGCGTAATCGGACAGCTGACATGGCTTCTTGGAAATAATTCGCGTATAACGTTAATATTACAGTCATAATATGAACGGATAGTTTTGCCTTTTTTATGCTAAGTCAGGCAAAAGGGTAATCAGGCATGCGGTTCAGCTGATGTTAAGTGACTGACCGCAGCCCATGAACATCTACAGCATTAAAGAGTTGCAAATGCCTTGCCGCCTTAAAGAGAGGGGAAGGATAAAGAAAGGATTTATGATGGGAAATTGGGAGAGAAGTAGAACATGATGGCGGAATAATAGGATGGGAATACAGGCTACCGGGCCCCCGCTCACCGTACGAAACACAGTGCTTCAAGTCAATCTTCTACTGGGAGGTAATTACACGGGTGCTTGGCCCAATCGTGCAATGCTCGGCTCCCACTATTTTATTGCTGAGGATGTTATGCAGCAGAATAATCCTCTGTCACCTCTTATAACGCCCGCGGGTGGTAATGGGGTGGCGACACATGTATAGCACTAGTTAGCACCGACACTGAAAAAGTATTCATAGCATTTGTTGCTCTGTTTATTTACCATTTACATTGAAATGGAATTGTTAAATAAAGTGTAATAGTGGAGTATAAAATAGAATAGAATGGTAATGTACACGTCAATTGACACCACAATATATTTCTAACAATTCTTAATTCGAGGAGTGAAATGGTAAACAAATCAAAAGACTCGGCTAATACAATCTTCATTAGTTTGGAAACTTTACAAATGGTTTTCATTTCATTGAAAACTTGATATTTTGTTTAAACGTGCCAAATATACATTTACCATTTTCTTGCAATTTATCGCGTTAGTTTTCACTTAGTTGTATTAACATAAAGGGAATGTATCACTAGCTGTATTTCGCGGCTTTGATCCCGTAGCATGATGTCTTTTGTCTTTCTACCACAAAAAAATCAATCACAAATCAGGCTAGTAATCCTCAGATTATGACGTTCAAACAAACAAACTCTTTGACTTTATATTATTAGTTAAGGTAAGAATACATTTAAATCCTTCTATTCTATTTTCTACTTCCTATCCTACTAATATTATAAATATGAAAGTTCGGATGTTTGGATGTGTGTGTCACGACACAAACATCGTTGTCTTTAACTACTGAACGAATAATGATTAAATTTTGTACACAGATAACCAATTGCCTGAGCTAATTCGCTGGATTAGTTAATAGAATACGAAGAATAAATAAAGGCCGCTCGAACAAGCAAAGCCGCGGGCAGCATCTAGTATTTAATAAGTAACAAAACGCTTCATTATCCTTAAATCGGTGAAATAGGGTCACCCTTCTAGATCAAGCGTCCAAGTCGACTAAAAATCACCCATTCAAATTTGAATCACTAATAAATTCGATTTCGACCAATCATTCATTGAATAACATCGAAAACCAATTCAATATAGACGTCAAATTAAAATCCATCCGATACTAAGCAATCTATTACAGCCCGGGGCAAGAATGATATGACGCAGTCGATTGCCTTTGAAATATTGCCTCGATAATGTTTTTTATCAAGCATCTTGAACTTTTATTGGACAGATCAAGTGACTCTTGTTTGAAAGACACTAAGGAACTTTAAAGATAAGGTCTCCTTCTTAGATTGCACGTTCCGAACTTCGGACGGGACATAAAAATTGATTTAAATGCAACATTTTAGTTCTTTATCTGAAGTGAAGTGTTTTTGTTGAACGAAGTCTTTCGGAAACACGGTTTGAATATATTAAGGGATTCGCTTTTCTTGCAATTTAAATTTTTGTAAAGCATTGCACTTTGTATGGCTTGGGCAAATATTATTGTTACTGTGGTATTCAAATAAAATTGGAAACTTTGTTTCTTTGTTTGTAATGGGTAGGCTCAAAATCTACTCGACCGATGATGATGCAGTGAAAGCTGCATTTATCCATGAATAAGATAGGATATATAACATTATGTTACGGGAGCAAAGCCGTGGGGAACAACTAGTTATTTATATGATTGATACATTCGGTTGATAAATTTTTAATATTTTTTGTTCTTGTGTAATAATACAAAAAGGTATGTTGAATTTTTATTATTCTACTAGCTTTCCGCCCGCGGCTTCGCACGCGTGGGCTACTAATTTCTATATTTTTAGAGGCGCACAACAAAAGTTTAAAAAAATTACGGTCGCAAGGCCGCTGATATATGCAAATGTCTATAGTTTTTGTTATAATTTTCTATGGAAATCGGTTTGACCAAAATCTCACACTGCGCGCGCCACTTCAAAATACAGAAAATTGTAGCCCACGCGAGCGAAGCCGCGGGCGGAGAGTTTGTTATTTTTTGAAGATTTTTAATAATTTATTGAGTGTTTTTAACGTCTTAATCTATACGTTAAGAGTATAAAAATGCATGTCCACAACTCAACCAAAGTTTCACATTGGCACGTGGTGCGTGGTATATATTTTTACGACTTTAGGAGCGTATATATCAAAAAATATTCACTTTAGCAAAAATCACGTTTAGAAGGCTCCATTTCATTTTTAAAGACCCATCCAATGACACCTCATTTAATGATGTACTCGAATATTTATTTTTTTACCCTCCGTTTACATGTATGGGAAGCCACCCCTAAAAATATTTTTTTTCAAACAAAATGTAGCCTATAAGTTGCACCTAATCATGGTCTATCAACATATGAAATTTTATCAAAATCTGCCTAGTGGTTATTACGTGATTGACGAACATACAAACAGATAAACAGACAAACAGACAAACAGACAAACAGATAAACAGACAAACAGACAAACAGACAAACAGACAAACAGAAAAAAAAAATTCTAACTATGGTTTTGGTATCTATAGAACATACATATTGCATACCAATTACTCTTTTTGAAAAATATTCAATGTACAGAAATGGTTCGGTTACTGTTTTATTATATGTATAGAATATATAGATAACAAGCGAATTGTATTAAAAATATTATTATTGAAACATGTTTTACAATATTTATGCCTTTCATTTGTAGTATAGATATTTTGTTTTTATTTACTAGTACCGTATTATATTCTTGAAATACAAGACTCAACTAGCTCTTGGACATTTTATTCTTCAAATTCTTATGAATAGTAAGCTCATGATTTGTAATATACATCTATGCATATTATCAAATCGTAACAAGTCCGAATTTGTACATGTATTATTCTGGGGAAATTTTAGTACAGGATAATATCATAAACGATACAGAAGGCAAATCAATATTGTTTTTCTTTCTTGTAAATAAAATTCTTATATTTTTTATAACAAATATGTTATTTTGTAGTTTATAATAAATGTGTACAATTCCTTTATATAAATGGCAGACCTATGCCTAGTAATGATTTTATAATTTAAGAGGTTTTGTTAGAGGTTAAAGGACTAGTTTTTACATCGAAAGGGTGTCTTTAAATTAATATATTAATTGGTTAATATCATTTATTATTTTTATGTTGCGATGTTGCATTCATGTTATACATAAAGCTTTGTTGGCGATTCGTGACTTTAATAACATATACCCTGAAAAGGCGCTACAATATTATTTTCTATGTAGATTTATATATAGTTTTTAGCTCTTATAATTCGGTCAATACATATACTAACTTCGTCTAAAGAAAAATTGTCCTTTACTTATTATTATTTCCTTTGTGTTACTATTCAATAGTATATTTTTCGTATTAATTTAGTAAATAAACGTTTCTTACTTCCTTTCGTAATATAATTTGAGTAAAATATTCCCTACTGTGACGATGTTTAGAAGTAATAATATGACACGATTAACCTTTGTCTTCTCATCAACTATGTTAATTTTATAGTTTCCTTGTGTAAAAGTAAACACACACACAAAGCCTTATTAAGTCTATATTCACAAAAACTTTAATCAAACTCTTTGTAAAGATTGATTTTAGCGGAAAACTTATTAACGTATTATAATGGGTTTTCCTGTACTATCTGGAAGAAATGATGACAAGATTTTTGTCTATTGTCGTCCAATTAAATATGTTAATGTTAGTCTCATTTTGCAACAATAAAATTGACAACAATATTTTGTATTTTATTTTTAATTTCGACAAAAATACGGTGATCCGACTTGCAAAAAAGGTGAAGGTTCTCAATTTCACCGTACGAACGTATTTTTTTTTATTTTTTTATGTATTTTATTACGAATTCGTAATCAGAAACGAATACTGAACACGCTCCTTAAATGTCTTTCCTCAGCTAAAAAGATCACACTATAACAGTCTTTTTTCAAACAAAACATAACACTTAAACATTCGTAAGCGAACAATATTCAAAAACGTTGTCAACAATCATTAAGCCATTCGATATAAAAGCGTAAGCTAAAAGGGTTTCTTGTAACAAAGAGTTATCAACGCCTGGGGTCACTCGTACCAAGAGCTTCTTTAGTCGACATTACCATTGTCTCTTTTATGATGAGGTAAGCGTTTTATGATCGGGTAATATTGAACCTTAATACTATAGCAATAGAATCGCAAATACAAGCGGTAATGGCTTAATGAGGGTGTTTGGATACGTTCCGAGTAATTGCTAAGCAATCTCTTTGTGAAGATTGATTTTGGTGAACATTATTAACATATTTTCGTCGTCGTTTTGGGTGTTAAATGTTTACCGTGTAAAGGTTGGGTGGTTTAAATTGACGTGACCATTATTGAAAAAAATTAAGTAAAATAAATTATTTACTCGTATAATAATGTTATAAAGCTAAGGATTTTTTTATGCGCTAGTCTCAGAAACTACTTGTCTGATTTGAAAAAAAAAATTGTTAGACCTTTAATCAAAGAACATGATACTTTACGCCGAAGCTGTATGGAACAGCTAGTACCTTAAATCGAATATTGAAACTAAAATCTTAGACAATAAACATAAATATATAATTTAAGTGAATCTAACAATAAATTGCGAATAAATAAAATGCTTTTACAGTGAATAGTGGTTCAACTTCGTGCATTAAGAACATCCAATGTAGTCTAGACCAAAGTAATTAGTCTAAAACACAATAGAATAAACTATTTATCCAGATCAATCCATCACACTTAAGACCACACTTCTACGATTATTAAGTCCCTTGAAAGCTTTTTCAAGTATTAAAGTAAATTTATATGCTTTGAGCTGCTTATTGATCGTATTCTAAAATTAGTGCATATTCTGAAATGTTGTTAAAAAATAATGAAATCCCTTGAAAGCTTTTTCAAGTCTTGAAGATATTATGCTTCGAGCTGTTCATTGATAATTCATTGTTTCCAAAACCGTATTCTTAAATTAGTGCATACTCTGAAATATTATAAAAATGTAGCCTAATTTTAAAGAAAAGACTCCTATGTCACTCAGTGAAGATGCAATACGAATAATGTTTAAAATCGGTTCAGTAATTTGATGTGAAAATACAAACGTTTCCTGTTTAGGGACATAACTAAAACTGAGTGGACTCCAATTTGGCAATCTTTTTATATTGTAGGTATTTCTTTTTTGTTTATTTTGGTGTTCTTCTTTTGTTTTTACTTTAAGTTTTAATTAGCATTGATTTGCTCAATATTTTCCTTCTTTTGTTTCTTTTTTTACGGTATTAGTATAGATAATGTCCTCGAGCAGCGTCAGTGCAGTAAACTAAGCAATTACTGGATCATTTAAATGTAGGTATATTTTTATTCGCTTTACTTTGCATGTGAAGTTGCAGGTAAAAACTAGTACATTATAGTTCTTTGGCACAACAGGTAAGAAGACCTGATGTTAAGTGAACATCATAATGACAGAAGTGTCACAGGTGCTTACGTTCTCAATAGAGCACGTATAGTCTCTTGAACATGATTTCCTGGTACTTAAACGATACTAGTAGCTCGCTCCAAGCTAGACCTTCATTTCAGTTCATTTAAAATGATAAAAAACACCACCCCCTAATTACTGATATAAACTGCTCGGTTGGCGCAGTGGATACGTCAGTGTCTATTGCGCCAGAGGGTGTGGGTTCGATCCCCATTATGATGTGATGAACATTGTAATTTTCTACTGTCTGGGTGTCAATTTATCTATAGTATGTATATGTATTTTCAAAAAAAAAGTATGTTTAAGTATGTCTATCAGCTATCTAGTCTCCATAGTACAAGCTTTGCTTATTTTGGGACTAAATGGCGTTGTGTTGAATGTCCGAGAATATTTATTTATATTTATTTATTTAAATCATGTAGTTAAACTTCCTATAATGCAAGAGGATGCACTCCTTGCAATGTATATTTACATTTTTTTTTGTCGCAGTTGTAGAACTAGGTGCCTAGTTTTAATAAATACGAACTGTTATATCAGTTAAACTGAGGAAGTGGTCGTTATATGAAGCTCACCTCAGTTAGTGAAAGGACTCCACTCTCATAAAATATTTCATGCGGTTAATGACACCACGCAAGACTTGCTCTTCACCTGGTTATATTTGCTATTTTTGCTTGTTTTCTGACATTTGATGAACTATAGAAAATTGGTAGATATATTATGTTTATTACCAATCGTTTTTTAGATTTATATTTTTGAAAATTTAACACTACTACATATATTTCCATCTTTCAAATAAGCTACTAAACATAATATTTTTATGAATTATTCTTTATGTCGATTGACTTCATTAAAAAACAGCAATCACATATCGTATCGTATATGAATATTTTTATTCATTCAAATGTTTTTTTCATGTTGTATGCAATAGGTACACAAAAAATCTAACATATAAGAATTGTTAAGCAATTAATAAAAAGCAAAAACATTCTTACGCTTGATTCCATAATAGAAAGCAAAAGGTACATTTTCCAAGGAAAAACGCTAGACGCTTCAAGAAGCGTTGTATTAACGCCAATGTTTTTCAACATTGTAATCCATTTGTCTCCATACTTACAGCATAGATAAAAGCCGATAGAGACAATCAAAGAGCAAAGTTGATATAAAAATTGTACGATAGAATCAGATAAACAAATCGAGGAAAGCAATAAGTCCCGAGGTCCCGGTAGAGTTATGGCTCAGGACTTAGACGCAAATAGGGAATACTTGAATTCTAGTGATGTATAGACTATTTTCCTTCTGCAATCTGATTCGATTCGCGAGGTGCATCTAAATTTATATTGTTATTTATTGCTTATGTATTGTTACATTTGTCTACAGTAACTGAAATGTCAATGTCATGATAGTATGCAGTGGTGCCATCTATATAATTGATTATAGAATATTATTTTGTATTGAGTTTTGAATATTTAAGGATTAAATGCCTTAGTTAAATTTACAAGTGTTGGATAATAAACATGTAGATTATACGTGCAAGTGCTGTGTATCATTGGAAATAATTCCTAACAGTATATGTTTATTGTATTCTGTATTAAAAAATTCATTATTGTATCCCTACTGATAATATTGTAAATTCGAAAGTAACTCTGTCTATCTCTTCTTTGAACCGATTTATATAAAATTTTTACAAGTATATTTTATAATGCAGGGAAAAGGGAAATCCCACGGGAATTCACATTCGGGTTAAATTGCGGAGCACAGCTAGTATGAGAGTCAAATAATTATTCAGATCTTAAATGTATTTTAATCTGTGTCTTCTCGCTATTAAGCCTTGTGTACTAGTAAACAAAAAATATAATTATTATCGTATTTCTGTCCGAGCGAAGCGAGATCGAGTGCGCGGTGAGTATATGATTTTAGGCGATTTTCATATGAATACAGCCGAGTTTAATATCAAATGAAAGGTCAAGATTTATACATTACAACGCGAGACCTAGCTCGTAGCGTGAGTCACTAGTATAGATGAAATAAACGCTTCAGTTCAAGGCAACGTAAGCTTAAAAGTTTCTTTGTTACGCTTATATATAGGTAGATATATTATAAAATTGGTCTAGCAATTAATCTATCAACAATTTTGTTGTATGCAGATGAATTGTAAACCGAAAAAATAAATGCAGTATGAATGACTCAGTTAGTTTAACCTATAAATCCCGCATCCACTAATTAACGAAGTACACACACGACCCCAGTGCATCGAGTTACATCAACAGTTTTCATTCTCCGCCCTTGGAACTTTAATTGGTATACGGTTAAAGGCTTTTTTAGGGTTCTGTTTTTTCATAGGAAAAATCTAAACTTATGTAGGACTAGTTGTTCATCGTGAATTAGCTCCAGGAGCATATTTTTACAGATATGAGACTGAAGATAGAAAGATGAAAGGAAATAATTAAGCGCACTTGTTAATCAACACGCGCAATTGGGAATTTGAAAAAAAAATAATTAATGATTATTTTTATGTATTTGAACGCTTTATTATTATTAATATTGATATCGAATGTGAAAAAGTAAAAAAAATGTTTTTTTCAATTATATATAGAGAATTAAAAATTCATAAAATTTCAAAAAAGTCACGTGACTACAAAACGCGCCACGATGGGCCGCCGTAGTTGTGACGTCATATTGTTAAATCTGTATAATAACAGTACAACGTTTACGGCTATTACAGGTGACTAGATAATCATACTGACAATTTATTGTTAAAAAATAAGTTATTAGTTACTTCCGATTAACTATGTGTGATAAAGGATTTATAAAGGCAAAGTCTGATAATATCCCTGATGTTGATATATTAATAAGCATTTTTTTAAAAATGACGTTTGATTTAATTCTGCTGAAGATCGAGGTGCCAAGTCATCAATTTAAGATGATATAAATGATTTGTTGTTTTCTCTTTTTATTCACAGCTGGTCTAAGAACTGTTGTAGTACTTTGTCTTTAACGATTAGGTTGATAGTCAAACTTGGCACTACATCAATTTTAATCTTTGCTTTACCTCCCATTGTTGTATAATAAATATAATTTTCCATATGGGAAAAAAAAAGAAACCATATGAATTATTTAAATGTTATTATAACAACAGAAAAATTACTATAACATAAATTTAAAACATTTTAATGTTATCAAATACATAACCTGAAACGAAATTTGATCTTGTTTCTCTAATGATGGATCATTAGATAAAGAAACAAGATTTTATTATTTAAGCACTCAAAACTATCAATAATTTTTTAATGCTATAATTTTGAAGATTATGAACTGAATTCTACTAATTTAGATTATATACTTAAATCAATAATTAATGGTATTAACATCGAAATAATCTTCACAACGGGGAACATTTAAAAACATATTGTCACGAGGTGTCTTTGTAGTGTTCATACACAATGGTATAAAACAAGAACGATAACTTTCAGTTTTGATATTTTGAAAATAAATTTCGATATTGAACAATGACAACAGATTTAAATAGATCAAAACACCATGTTATGTCTGTATCAACTATCAACTGCAATGAGTGAAATTTAACATTATGACGTCACACGCGCTCGGTTTTATTCGGGAGCTGTCGACATGTCTTCGGCACCCAATTCAAAAATTAATTTTCATTTTGAAATAACTTTTGAATTATTGCGAAAAAAAAATAAAAAAATATAGTTTTGCTATAAAACTTATGTATAATCTTTCCATTTATCACAAAAAAAAAATTTCATTCAAAAACTCAATTGGCGAAGCGCTCACGTTAATCTAACATCGCACTCACTCACACATTCTCTCTCACACACACACACATACGCATTAAGCAAAGCGCAGTTGTTAATCTAACATCGCACTCACTCACACACTCACTCACATATACACACACACACACACACACACATTAAGCAAAGCGCACTCGTTAATCTTACATCACACTCACTCACACACACTCTCTCATACACTAATGCGCATATATACAAAAATAATGCGGTCCTGTGATTCCTTACTCTGAAGAACCACAGGCATCAGCCCAGTTTGAGTCTCACTGTATTTACTAGTAACAAATTATTTCATGTAAACACGATCATGATCTTAGAGTGTCATATTGTTGTTTATGTGGTAATATAGATAATTTTCTTTTTTATAAAAATACAAAATCAGGATAGGTAACAAACGTCAATTTTGAATAACACACAATATTCTAGGTATTATGGCCACAAAATTGTATTTTATCCTAGTTTTAAGTCCACAGTAATTCGTTCTAATGACGTACGAAGTATCAGCATTGTTTGCAGCATACGAAACTACATAAGGTTTAAAATGTGAGCACTAAAATAACGATCCTTACGAGAGCCGGTATTATGTGCTTTATCTTTAAATATTTTTGTAAGCGAGATATATTTTGGTGTGTTTTATCTTTTGTGTTCTTGACATTAACATTTCGAATTATTAAAATGTATTCAATAAAAGAATTAAAACCTTTCGAAAAATATTTAAATACCTTTATTACTGGTGTCAACCAAAATGAGCAAAGAGAAATATTTTTAAAAGATTATAATGTTTGTTTATTATTTTTTTTAATTCTTTTATTACTTACTCCCATGGCACTGAAACCCCTAAGTGGGTGTTGGCCTAAGTTGATAACTCTCCACCTTATTACATATGACATTACAAGAATTATAGTTAATAATTTAATAAATTATCTCTATATATAGTTTTGTTAAAAACAGCTTTTATGATCATCTTAACTACTATTATAAATGCGAAAGTATGTTTGTTTGTTCCTTACTCTTCATTAATTCAACTAATCTTCCTGAAGTTTCGCATATGCTACCCGTAACAGACACGATTCCTATGGGATTAATGGGAAATTCACGGACAAGCTTCGGTTAAAAATTACAATTATTAAATACGGATAGTAATTAAAAAAAAACTCTTAATAATAAAAAATAAAACGTCCCTTAACACATAAGGGGGTACTTAGAAATTATTGAAAACATGTCGTACCTACCAAATTGACCGCTGTTAACGGTTGACATTTGACAGTTTTTATGACTCGTAATCCTTGTCAATCTAACCCGCCAATTGAAAAACGTTAACGGGTCGATTTAATTAACTTTCCGGGGACATTATGGCCGGCTTACGACTTTACGTCCGGGTCCCTTTGTGTAGACACAATATCGATGGGTTTATTGTTGGAAATCGTTTCTTTGTGTTATGCACTGTACTACTAGTTGTTTCGCGATTCGCTCACTTAACATTATGTTATATAGTCTATGTTTATCAGCGATAATGTAGGATTCCAATGGTAAAAGAATTGAGAGAAACAAGGTCTCAGAGACCAGATGGCCGGGCGATTGTATTTGTATATAAGTATCAAAAATTTGGTTCGTCGATAACTTGAGTATTGCTTAACCGATCTTAATTAAATATCATACGCGAATGTTTGTCGGAGGATATCGAGTATGGTTTATCCGATCTTGATAAAATTACTATATTTTCGTTTTCTTGGGTGAAAAATTAATTGTTAAAAAGAAGTGTTGAGAGTTGTTTGTATGATGGAATGTATTTTTATTTCCTTTTCAAATTAAAAATATTATTTAAGAAATAGATAATTGACTGTCCCGGGACATTACGACCAGCTTTATGTTGGGGACGCATTGTGTAGACACAATATCGGTTTATTGTCGAATCGATTCTTTGTCGAATGTTCACGTTTAGGTTCTGAAATGAAGTCATTATTTCGAGGTATTTAGGATAAACGAGGCCTTTTGTGTGGTAAGTTAATTCTGTTTAAACCTTGCATAGATTGTGCACTATATGTTCAGTTTTTAGTACTGCTATCATGTTAGATTATTTTTCCTTTAAGAAAAATGTGAATAAATTAAATATAACAAGTTGAATGGAAGTATTATTTATCTTAATAAAGTATTTTGGAAAATTGTGTGTTTACGATGTTAAAATAAAATATAAGTGAATTTTTAATATGCTGAGAATATTGATCTATTTAGTGCACAAGTGTGTACGCAAACACAGGTGCGCTCTCTATTCCCATACTTCTCCCAGACGGAAGACCGACACGACCATAGATCAAGCGCAGTACCGAGGGCCCTACGTGCTCTCCGAGGAGACAACACCCAATTTCCAGGAATATTACTGAAATTTTACTTAATCAATTGTTTTTGCGCTACCCGTGTATCGCACCCGAGATCCTTCGATTTGTAGGCAAAAGTGCAAAAACAAAGCCCCACACACACACACACACCCAAAACTCACACTAACACTATTTATCTTTTTACTTAAAGTTTAATTTCTTGCTTTAATTACTGTATTGTAGAAAGAGCCTGTCTTCCACAACACAGGGAGACCTAATGTGAGAGCAGTGTAACTGTCCAGTGTAAAATGTTTTATGAATAAAGCAATTTTTCATTTTTAATTTTTTTTAAAGCAGTTTCCCATACTAGCATGTAGCATATCAGTTTGTACACCTTTATCCACCATGTGACCCCTTCATGGCCCATCTATGCCGAGGGTTGTCTTGTGTCCATGTGTAACAGCCCTTACTATGATAAACTATAATCCGATAATAGCAACAGGATTGCGTGCGACTGCAATGTAACCACATTAATGATAGCTTTACTTCGGTTTCAGGCTGTTAGTGTTTCGACATGCAAACGATTCGATTTCATTGCAAGCTATTTTAGTTTTAATTCGGGTCCTAGAATAGGCTTGTAATGTTTTTATTCTTAATTTTATTTAGAAGCTAAGTCCCAAATTATACTTTTTTACAAGATCCAATTTCTTAGCGTTTGTATTCGTAAGTTTCTGTACCAATGCGCTTTAGGTTATTCAATAAATGGTTCCAATTGTTTGTTTATAAAGAAAAATAAAAGTTGTATTCTTATCCTTTCATAAAATCAACATAACAGCATACTGACTAATATTGTCGGGATTCGAAGGAAAATTCAGGGTAGAATTTTTGACAAAAACCATACCTTTGTTCTTGTAATATTTGGTTCGTATTGTAGGTATAATTTTCTAGAAGAGAAACCGCGAGCGGTGGGCTCTCCCGTGTAACTTGATATCGTTGGAATTTCGGGATAAAGTAGCCTATGTGTTATTTTGGAACTTTACCTATATATTTACCGAGTTTTATCCAAATCCGCCCTGTAGCTTTTTCATAATAGAGTAACAAACATATATTTATCCACACTCACAATCTTTCGCATTTATACTTGACCTAACATATTGTTTATTTGTTTAGTTGTAGTATTATATACAAGTGGCTCATTCAACCACACATACACGTATAACAAAAATATATAACATACATACATAAGACAACCACATTATACGCATCGATTTTGAACACGAGTGCCTCCATTTGCTAAATTTATTGTAACAAGATAATTGGTGTCACATTAATACCGTCTGAAATTTATGTCTACATTTCTGTCGTAGTCTCAACATACCTTTTTTATTATAGTAAAGCAGGCAAGTGGAGCATGCGGTTTACCTGATGATAAGTGATTGATTGATGCCTTGCCGGCTTGAAAGAGGGGGAAGAGATAAGAATTAAGGAGAGGGAGAGGATTAATTATAGAAAGTTAGGCAAGGAATAGAACAGAATGGGAAAGGAATGGGATAGAAATACAGGCCTCCGGGCATCCGCTCACCTTACGAAACACAGTGCGACACACGTATTCTAACCCGTAGCCACACGGTACCTTTATGCAATATTTATACAGTATCTACACACGTGTTATTCGTGTTATACTTATTTCATTTCCTATAAATCTTTTTATATATTCTCTACTGATCGATCTCCGAATAGATAAAAAAATAACTAAATAAGGGTGAAAAATGTTACGCGATTTTTCATTCGGCTAGCAATTTCCTCATAATATCACTCGCTCACAATGTCTTTCTATCTATCATTCACGGTGATGCGTCAACGCTTTGCGTGACGTCAATTACAGGGAAACTTTGCTTGTGTTTACTTTTACAAGTTTTTTGTTAAAGGGTTTTTAAATATAAATATACTAGTAGAGGATCCCAAGTAAGCATGACACTCACCTATTTGGGTTAATGTCAGGATGAATTCATGAATGTCAAATATAATTTTTGCTAAAAAATATTATATTTTAACAAATACAATATGCCTGTGAATGTTTACCAATACAATGTTTGTAGAATAGTATTTAGTCATATTTTCTTTTTACTTCATAAGAATATAAATTTATACACATCATACCTACTATGATATAATATTTTATGTTGTACGATATACGTCTGTGCGTAATATTTTGAGGCAGAAAATGTATTTTATATATTTTCTGCGTGCCATTCTCGGCAGTTCCAATATCACGCTGTCCCTACATTGTCATTTAAAATATGCTCTGCATTTTAGATTCCTATACTCATGCTAAACTCTATTATTTATTATATATTTATTTCACCAAAACCAGTAGACAAAGTTGTTACAAATCTAAGGTTACTTCTGAAATTTCTTTATTATTAACAAAACAGGGTAATTATGCTGCATAACATCTTCAACAATAAAAGAGTGGGAACATTGTTCGATTGGGCCAAGCTCGCACCGGTGGAAGTATCCTAAAAGCAGTATTGCACTGTGTTTCGTCCGGTGCCCGAACCTGTATACCCATCCCATGCTTCTCCAATCCTGTTTTACTCCTCCTAATTTCCCATCTTTCATCCTCTCACGATGCCCGGGGAGGGCACTTAACATCAGGTGAACCGCATGCTCCGCTTGCCCACTCTAACATATATAATCTATTTTTTTCTTTCTCTATCTAGAAATCTACGCAGAATAAATTTGCAGAGATATTCGGCGACAACGCTTAAAGTTTGAGTGTGTTTGTATGGTTTTTCATCAAGATCACTGGATATTCCAGATCTTCCATGATCCTAGATTTGATAGTATTTCTTTTATGTAGGTGTTAATTTCTTTAATGTATATGTCATAGGATATAAGATAAGCCTTCCAAAACAATGTTATATAATCCTTTGTTCAATATATAAGTAATGGGAATAAGATATTTGAAGTCAAAACTTTTATTCTAAAATTGATAATCAAGCTAATTATATTCTTGAAAAGTTTTGCAACGGATTAAAGTAAAGGCAAAGATAAACTCAATTAATTAAATTATAATTTCTTTGTAAACTAAACTTCGATATCTCCAAATGCTGACAAAGTGTATTTTTCTAATTATAATTGAGCTTTATTTTCTTTCAATTAATAAATTACCAACTAGAAGTTATTAATTGGTTTTCTTTATGGAATGGTTTGAACGTAATATTAGTTTTATTTGAGTTTGACGTTCGCTCAGTTTATCGTAAAAGTCTAGTGCAAAATGGGCTTTAAAGCCAAGTGTCTACATGTCGGCATTCTTTATATGAGAGAGAGAGAGAAGGAGAAATATTTATTCGCTGTAACACAAATACAATAGGTTCTTACAATAAATATATAACAAAAAATATATCTATGAATATTGTGTACAGCAAAAAGGATACAGACTCAGCACAATGTATCAAACCTTCGACTTGACACGCTGATTTTCAGCCATAACCTAAGTGTTGTCACTGATGATCAGACGCAATTTATTTCTCTTTAAACATAAGTAAATAAGAAAGAACAAAAAGAAACAAAAAATAATCGCAAAAAATCTTCTTTCACACTAATCTTAAATACAGTCGAAAGTATATAGAAAGTAGATGTAAAAAATATAATACTGCTTAATATTATTCTACCTAAAGAGTAGAAACGGGGTGGCGACACATGTATTCCAACTTCCAACCCATCGCCACACGGGAACATGCCGCGCCACTTTCAGTAACTTCGAATAATAATAAATAATAAATTTTTTAATAAATATTTTTTTTGTTCTAGGTGACGCACCAAGACGCAGCGTGCGGAGTGTAATGGCAATGGATCTGTGTAACGTTGTTCAGTGATAGTGACAGTGCGTGAACATGGGTACGCTCGGGTTCGTTCTTATACTGAGTGGCTCGTTGCTCGCTGGATGGATTGATGGTGAGTCAACATGATGTATAATCTACACTAATATTATAAAGAGTTAAAAAACTTCTGAACCGATTTTGAAGATTCTTTCACCCTTCTAAAGCTACATTTTTCATGAGTAACATAGCCTATAAAACTTATGACATTACGCTACGGGAGCAAAGCCGCGCGGTTCAGCGAGTAATACATCAAAGCCTCGTTGGTCTAGTGGTTGGGAGCTTTTTATTAATATATCAAAGGCAAGAGTTGTTTGTATTGAATAGGCTCCGAAACTACAGGACCGATTTGGATGAAATTTTGTATAGATATTCTTTGAAACCCCAGGAATGGCATAGGATAGTTTTAGTCCCAAAAATTCTAAGAAAACGGGATATATACGCGGGTGAAACTAGTGTTACGTCCCTCCTCGCACTGCGAGCAGCAGCACGCAGCGCCCGAAACTATCGGTCTACCTTCTTCTTCTTCTTTTAATGAATGGCAAACTATCGGTCTATACCGAGCTAAAAAGCAGTCAGTATATTATCTTGTTTTATGTGTGTGATCATGGGCATACTTGGGTTCGTTCTTATACTAGCGCCCATTTCAATAATGTATCAAGGATTATGGATGGATTGTAATCTAAGATTAAATGACATTTGAATGTCAAAAGTCATAACAAAAGCTATCCGTCGATAGGATATTAAAATCAAAGTAAGTGCAAATAGATAGATTTTCCTGACTTTAGTAAGCAAAACAAGGGATAGATAGAATATTGAAAACGGTCGTAAGTGGCTCGTTGCTCACTGGATTGTTTAATGGTGAGTCAACACAAAATGTATTTGGATGAAATTTTGTACAGAGATTATTTAAAGAAAGGATAAAGAATCAAAGTTTTGGACATAGGAAAACGTCAAAGTTAAGGTGTTTTTGTGTTTGGATGTTTGAATGAACTGACGAAATTTCGTAGACAGATAGGCTTTTAGCTGAATTATATGACAGGATACGACCGAAGCTCTAGATAGAAAGTAGTAGATATTTAATTATGAATAGTTACGTCATTTATTTTATCGTAAAGCGAAATTACAACTCCAATAAAAGTATATAATGACAGAACCGTTCGTGTATTTTCCGTAATTACAGTCGCTATTTATGGAAGTTTCAAAAAAGTAATATTACAATCTCGTTAAAGATAATAAATTATTTTCCTCAATAAAGTAGGCGTTTTAGCTAAATTGCTTCATATTTAATTGTTTCACTCAGCCGCTGTTTTGTAATACATTCCAGAGATTATTAAATTTTTTAAGTTATTAAAAGTAATGAAAATTAATTAGATTTTGTTGGCTTGGATTAAGATGTTGATGGTGATTTAATATTTATGATTAAATATGGGTTATATTTACATTATATTAAATGAAAGAATATTCTATTAAGATAGCCATTAAGCTTATCAAGTTGATTAACTATAGACACATATTTGTATTCTTTGATAGTATTAAGTCACACACAATTTTTTAAATATAAATTATGGCAAGCTAGTTGTCACACGTAGATTCTGTTTAATTTGCGTTTTAAATATCTGTTTAGAAAAATAAATATTATTATCTAATCAATTCTATTAATTCAATAAAGTCTATAGCAAATTATTTTCTCAAAAACAATTGAACACGACAATCCACATTACCGCTAACGTTATGTTTAAAACATGTGTGTGATTATGGAAAACAATTCTGACATTCACAAAATACCTCGCCATGAATAAATGGATTTTCCATAGTAATCCCACTTGATAGAAAATATCGGGTGTATAAATAGAACTGCGTACCCAAGAAAGCTTGTTTAGCCTACGAAGATTTATCTATACATATAATAAAAGAGTAACCGAACCATTTCTGTACATTGAATATTTTTCAAAAAGAGTGATTGGTATGTAATACTTATGTTCCATAGATACCAAAACCATGGTTAGAATTTTTTTTTTCTGTTTGTCTGTTTGTCTGTTTATCTGTTTGTCTGTTTGTCTGTTTGTCTGTTTATCTGTTTGTATGTTCGTCAATCACGTAATAACTACTGGGTAGATTTTGATAAAATTTCACATGCTGATAGACCAATATTAGGTTCAACTTATAGGATACATTTTATTTGAAAAAAATATTTTTAAGGGTGACTCTCCATACATGTAATCGGAGGGTAAAAAAATAAATTCGCAAATAAATTATTAAATGAGATATCATTGGATAGGTCTTTAAAAATAAAATAGAGGTTTCTAAATGTGTTTTTTGCTAAAATAAATATTTTTTGAGATATACGCTTCTAAAGTCGTAAATGTGTCATACCGCGTGACAATATGAGATTTTGGTTGAGTTGCGGACACGCCTTTTTATACTTTAAGAGTATAAAAAGGCATGTCCCCAATATCTATAGGTTAAGACGATAAAAACGCTTAATGAATTCTTAAAAACCTTCAAAAAATAACTAACTCTCCGCCCGCGGCTTCGTTCGCGTGGGCTAAAATATTCTGTATTTTGAAGAGGCGTGCGTACTGTCAGATTTTGGTCCAACCTATTTCTATAGAAAATTATAAAAAAAAAACTATAGACATGCACATATATCACCGTTCATGCGACCGTAATTATTTTAGACTTTTGTTGTGCGCCTCTACATAATACAGAAATTAGTAGCCCACGCGTGCGAAGCCGCGGGCGGAAAGCTAGTGTGTATATAAAAGTGAATACTTCTTATAATGTGACAGGCAAAGCTGACGTGTGCATTTGATGTGGTTAATTGTAGATTTGTTGGTGATTTTTGATGTAAATACTTTTCTATATTTGAGTGTAATAGAGTGTTTATGTTAAAGCGGTGACAGCCATTTATTATTATTATTTATATTTTGAACTATTTTTGTTAGCTACGAGATAACTTATATGCCAAAAAGTCTACACACATCATCACACTAAATAGTACTGAAAAACTTCTATATTATTTTCAAAATCGGTGACATCAATGCTTTTACCTCTAACAACCTCTCCGATCCTGTTCTATTCCTCTATCAATTTCCCATCATGAATTTTCCCCTCCGTTCAAGCCGGCAAGGCATCTGCGACACTTTGGTGTTATAAATGTTCATGGGCTGCAGTCAGTCACTCAACATCAGGTGAACCGCACGCTCCGCTAGCCTGCTAGATCATAAAAAGAAGTTTTAAAAAAATTCTACGTTTTCATGTAAATATAATGTAGCGAGGTAGTAAGGCTATTAGTCAATTTGGGGTTTTTAAAACAAGTTTCTTTGCAACATACCATTGTACTAGATTTTCGTTAGTTGACAGCTTTTTAATTGATAGATAATTAAAAAAATCATTAAAATTTCTCATTTTATAAACCTTGCAAAATAAACAATCCATTCTTTTCAGCAGCTTAATTAAGATTTTTAAATGTAAGGTAACTTTTCCATTAAGAAAAACATCGTAACTCTTCTAATTAACTTGTTCCTTAAAAAGTGGAAATGCTCTTAGCGGATTAATTCCTCGATATTTACTGGAGTAGCTCCAAGGCATAAATCATGATGAGGAAAAAGGTTGTAAATGTGTCCCTAAATGCGGTATCATGTCAAGGATATATTTATGTCTTGACTGTCCTTACTCAGAAGGATTTTGTATTCTACCTTCATTTGTTTAGTATTATCTCAATGATTTTATTAATATTTTAGAAGATGAAGAGAAGACTTTTTTAACTAACCAACTTAAAAAAAAGAGGAGGCTCGCAATTCGAATGTATTTTTTTATTTATGTTACCGATATCTCCGGTATTTATAGACCGATTTGGGAAGTTTTAGCTTTGGAAAGAGTAGTGTCAGTGGGGCCCCATAGAGTTAATTAGCCTGATCATTCATGAGGGACATATTCCAGGGAACTCCTCTAAAGTCAGCAGAATAAGCTCTGCGGTTAAGGTGTATTGATGTACAAACCCATTAAACTCTAACTCTGTGACTGAATTGTCTAGTTCTGATATTATAACCCTTTACAGGTCACTGAAAATGGAAAAATAAATAAATTTTTGTCAATAAATAACACCGACTTCCTCACACTAAAAAAAAATCTTTTATTTTATTTTTAAAATCTATTTAAAGTCGATGCAAAATCTTGTTAGGTTGAAAATAGGCAAAGGCATTTAATTTGACATACACAATAACAAATTACACAAGAAATAACATCACAAATGACTAACAAATAGGCAGATAACAGCAGTGATGGTGAGGGTTGCGGTGTGTCAAAAAGGGACACCACTCAGCATATTTGCGGCTAAAATAGTCGCCACACTGATTTTCAGTGGCACCTGTAATTGACAGAATTGAAGTGTCAGTCGTGAATACATTATGCATAGAAAAATCTGTGTTTTCTAATACTTGACATTTATTTTGACATGTTTTTTTGACATTTATTTTTTTCAGGAATAACCAATCCAATTGTTTGAATGAGTTTTAATCTATGAAACTTCCTGTTTAATGTTATGATTATAAGATTTATAAGCCTCAGAATTGCAGAAAATCTCATAACGCATTCAAATCAACAGCAAATACGTAGTGCACATGCAATAAATAAATCGACTCAGCACCGGTATAAACCAGTTTGCGCCGGTTGAGACCGGCTCTATCCGGTTTCGAATATCTACTTCCTACAGGTGCAATATCTCAATATGTCCCCTCAGATACATCCTTATTCCGCAGTAGATCGTGTTAGAACAAGCTATGTACTGTGCGAATATGTTCACGAATTCGCATATTTCGTTTGCATGCAAATTTTATTCAACTTGCAGTTTCATCCGATATTGATGTCTATTGTGAGGGTGTTTGTTGTTGAACACTTTTCTAAAGTTAGCATTATTCGCAGTCTTGTTATTTATCAGTTTACGATGAATGGAACGAAGTGTATCTTTTGTTGTCTTATTTTGAAATCGCGTTTATTTTCTTACTTTATGCATTTACAAAATTTACACGTGTGTTACGGACGTATGTTAATTAAATAAAATATTTTTTACCTCTGTTGCTTAAATAAATAAAATTATTATTATTATTATTATATTGACTAAATCTATTTTTGGTGCTTCCTACTGTAGCCTTCGTAATTCGTGATATCTTAATTGTCATCAAACAATCGTATCAACAAAGGTAACACATCATAATCAAAAAGTGAGTAGGAACTCCGGAACTTAGGGAAAAAGATATCCAAATGTCCGATGAGATTACATCGAGTCTGCAAATCCAATAATTCGTTATATTGAAGAAAGTTTTCATACAAAGTTGCCGCCTCGAAATGATTTTCTTTGACCCGCGCTATTATTAGTATTATTCAGGGATGCCAATATTCTTAGCCCAGGATTTGTTCCTCGTTTGTTATATTCCTTTTGCCCAATTTCGTTACTGTATAGGATAATCGACGTATTATGGCGTGGCGAAGGCCAAGGTATATTATTGTCTCTTAATTATAAGAGTTATATCTATATTAGATAATAATATGAAGTTAAACAGTGCCTTTGTTTGAACGCGCTAATTTCAGGAACTGTTCGTCTGATTTGAAAAAAATCTGAGGTAGATCATTAATTGAGGAAGGCTATAAGCCATAGTATGCCGCGGAAACGGAGCTGCGCAGATTACCTAGTTAATATTTCTTCATAATCACTATTCAGTTATCTGAATCTTTAGAGTCTTTACTCTAAAGATACTTTTAAGTGAAATTATTTATGAAAAATGAACTAAAGAAATATAAGTATTTGTTCAATTATGTATTGTAACTAATCCCGGTTAATAAACATGTTTGTTAAAAGGATATAAAGAATAGAGATAAATATTTAGTACTGGTAAGCAGTACTTTAACTCAAGAATACGTATGGTCTACACGAGATACCTAAGGATCTGAAAGTATAAATCGACGTACTAAATCCATGCTACTTCACCAGGAATGTTACGTAATCGTTCACAGTAATTGTTCTAGGAAGATCAAGGTCTGAACCGCAGATTTATAGCCTGCCTAGTAGCTTTGAAGTATTTGCGGAGCGTCAAGTAAATATGTTTGGACTAGCTTTGGATAACATATATACTCTTCTGATTATCTGATAGTAGAGGAAGGCTTTTTTAATTCTTTCGCTTCAATAGTAAATTGACACAATACAAGGATATTATATGGATTGATGTTCATTGGTTTGAGAGTAAAACGGATAATTATAAGTCTTGGGTAAACCCTAGATGAAATTTCCTTTTTCTCTTTAAACCACAGAAGGAAGGAATAAATGTATATAAATAAAACTCAAAGGTGACTGACTGACATAGTGTTGACTGACTGACTATCTATCAATGCACAGCCCAAACCGCTGGACGGATCGGGATGAAATTTGGTGTGCAGATAGATGTCATGATGTAGGCATCCGCTAAGAGAGGATTTTGATCAAATTTCACGGGAACAGAAAAACAGAAAAACGCGGGTGGAACCGCAGGACACAGCTAGTCTAAGATAAAATAACACATATACAACGTATGGCGTAATGATTGGATAATATTTTACCTACAGATAGAGGCATCATGACATTCAGAAAAATACATTTCATGTTCAGTAAAAGGAAGTTCTAGGAAGATCAAGGTCTGAATCGTAGATTTATTGACTGCCTGGAACCTATGAAGTATTTACGGAGCGTCAAATAAATGCCTGAGCTCTGGATAACATATATGTCTGAAGTTGTCTGATTTTATCTTATCGTGAGGTTTGATACAGTAGATGATTCTAGAACATTGAGAGAAGAATTTTAGTTTTATAAGCGTCTGTAAGTAAGTGATGTAATTTCAGAATTTTAGCTAGCCTTCTTGAATAGAAAATGTAAGTAAGTTTAACGTTTTAACTGAGTTTAACATATTATATACTTGGAAGGACTTTATTAAACTTACTTAAAGAATGATATGGCCCTGCGAAAATGGTTCATAGTTTATTTAAAATTTTGATCAAAAATATAAAAAAGGTTTTTCTTTGATGATTATTTTCCAAAAATTGTTTCACAGATTCAACAGAAAATTTTACCAACTATATTATGGAGAATGATCTTATGGTGTAGGGATCCAAGGGGTAAAGGGAATTGATAGCTGAATCCACAATTTTATTGAATACATTCCTCCTTTATACAATATCAGGAAACGTTATTGGTAGAGAACTAATAATACCAAGGCGGAAAAGGAAGTATAAACGGATACGTACGTTTATGAGATTTAAAGACCATTATTTATCATAAATAGAAGTTAAATCGATTTTTATACTATGCTGAAGAAATTATTGCTTAATAATACATCTAAATTTTAAATTTTGTCTGCAGTGTTAGCATGATTAGTGAGGAGGATGATATTATTCCTCCAGCGAAAAGTATGGATCCTAGACTAGTCCAAACCACAGGACTAACCGGCCGTGATGCCCCTAGCTAGAATTGATGTTTGGAATTTATTTATATGCTAAGCGGCGAAAACATTTCAACATCGCGATTTAGGAATTATGTCGTCACGTAACTCCACAATACACTGTTTAGTAAAATTGTATGGCCGAACTGCGATGTTCCAATTAAAGAAAGTATTATATTACCACAAAAATACCAAATTTCCATTATGAGACATTTCTCTGAAATATAAGAAATGGGGAAAGAATCTGAACAAGTAGAAATAATCCTATCGAATTCGTTACAGTTAATATCTATAAGTGATATTTGTTGCTACTTTACGATTAGTATTAAATGTTGTTTACCACCATCTGAGGCTTTTCGTTTCTTTGCCCAAAAAGTCTTAAAACCGTTAACAAAAGAAGCCCATAAAACACGTTTGCTTTCAGCTTCACTATAAATAAGCATCCATTTATTTGATAAAAACACCCGTACGTGCCTTGCGAGGAACATTGAAGGTTGAATGGGCGACCATAGAGACCAGTATAGGAAACAATTGGTTATGTAATTTATGTTACCACAAGCTTTTGTACCGTGATTCGTGAACTATTTGCATGCGCCATTTTGAATTCTGGTCAGCTTTTGGTGAGTGATTGGTTTATGTAAATGTCATGTATTTAAGGATGTATGGATCAAAGTCGTCACAAAGATTAAAATTAATTTTCTGGCAATATTGGGGAATGGTACAATCATGAATTAAAGTTTCGTCCTACTGCAGAAGCTACGCATTATTATTCTATCTATATACATCTTTACCCCTTACGAACTCGATCAAAAAGTACTTTAAACGGTAAATATTATGTGGCTCATCGATACGACTCTCAGTTCGATCTTCTTTTTATGTTAGACCAGGCAAGTGGAGCATACGGTTCACCTGATAAATGAATTTGAATTTGATGTTAAGTGTCTGAATGCAGCCCATGAACATCTACAACAGGCGTCGCAGATGCTGGAGCGATCGAGTAGAACAGGATGGGAAGGGAATACAGTCCTCCGATTAGTGTTTTGTTCAAATATTTTTCCCATATTAAATTGAGAAAAGAAAAACTTTTATATCATCTGCTTCATATTTGCTGCAGTTATACTAACCGTGTCCCGTTTCACGCGCGTATAAACCCTTCCCGTGGGATTTCTAATACTAAAAGCATTTTATGTAATTTTTCTGGTCCTAATCTATCTTCCTACAAATTTTCTGCCGAATTAATTCAGAATATATCGAGTTGTAACAAACCCGTCTATGTCTTATGTATATAGATTTATATTGAACTGTGACGTATGAAGCAGCCCTTAATAATATCAAAAGTTCGTGACATTAACTTTGGCAAAAGTTACTCTCAAATATTGTCTTCCGAACAATCTCCTTTGAATGATTTATTATTATTTCTATCAAATTGGAACTTGGTAACTTACGTCACGCTAATATACCAATCCGCTTTTAAGCAGCAATTTGGAAACTTTTCCATATATTGTTATCATTGCTGGCAATTGTTGAAGTTTTGCACTGAATCATGTAGCCATTGAGGGGATCAAAATTGAAGTGTTCGTGCGTTAATAATTGAATGAAGCTGTTTCGTTTTTCAGGTTCCCTATTACTAAGGCTGTCTGTCTGGCTTTCAACAGCCTGTATTAAAAAAAACGAAGTAGCTAAAAGGTGAAATTTTCATAAATAATGTATTTCCGTTGCCGCATGTCTGTCACTTTTTTCCATCTTAACCTTTGAAATTTTGTACAGAGAGTGTCTGATACCCGTAAAAATATATATGTATATGTATGTATAAAACCGTACGCCATATCTAGTTTAAATTAGGGAAGGCAGAGTTTCTATAAGTCTTTTTTGTCATATCATTGCAGATAGACCAAACCAATTCGTTTAAAAAAATAGAAAGAGGTGTGGCTCGTCATTATTACTTACAATTTCCTCTGCTCTAAAAGAAGTGATCTATGTAATAAAATTTCGTACTACACTTTTATAAACTTCCTTCCTCTTCTCTCTCCCTCTCCCATCATGTCGGTCTACCGTCCCATCGGGTTATGGGACTAAAGGACCTGTGTGTCCACTATAATATCTCCTTTGCATCTGGCTAGTCTCTGTTTATATTGGCCATCATAGACAAAATGGGTCAGGGGAGCTATTAATTTCGTTTGTAAAAACACTTTTCGAAACAACAGCGTCGATTTTTTCATGAAGAAGGATCCCCTAGTATTACGCTAGGCAAACCTCAAGGCACAGTTTGTACAAAATAAAATATTCCGAAATATTTGGTTAAACGTATACTTTAGTACCTATTCCAGAAAAACCAACAATTTCAAGTCAATTGCGTGAATAAAACGCAAATAAACCTCTGAATAAGTAGTTTTCTGCCAAAAATGTTGTTATAAGTCAGTTGTAATGTTTTCGGAAGTAATTCTTGAAGAATTTATGGCATATAAGATCCCCATCAGATTGTTACACGAGTATTTTAATGGGTCGGTACATATATTGTTGAAACGACCGCGTCGTAAACATATACACAATTTTTTAGTATGTCGTTGTGAGATTTCGTTTGCGTTTATTATAAACATTACCGTGTTTTCAACTCATTTTCATAGCACATTTGCAATAGTAGAGGAAATATTTGATTGTTTGGTTTTTGCGTTGAATAGGCTTCGAAAGTACTTGAACGATTTGGAAACTTCTTTTACAATTAGATTCTATATATTGATGAACATATTATGCTATAATTTAGTATAAAACAATGGATTGTTAATGCAAGCGCAAACCAATGATAATGATTTTCGTATTGTTGTAAATTTTTATAATAACTTGACGACAAACATCTTAATTTATCTTAAACGAAGACCTGCTTCCAGGTAGACATTAGCTAGGCCTCAAATGGGCCACTTCAATTATATTGCATCGGATCAGACGACGACCAAACCTGAACTACCAAAATGACAATATTCATATAAATTACCGTCTCCTATTACAGGGGGTATCCATAATTCCATAACTTGTTCGATCCATAATTGTGTTCAATTGTATTGATTAGATTATCAAACCTTGAAAATATTGAACCATTAATATTTAAAAAGTATTAAACGTAAAAATACCTTCTATATTATTCGAACAAGAGTTCCTAATAGATTTTTTGTTTCACCAAAGTAAACTTAGATTGTCTGTGAGCAGAATGGGCGGGAACTGCGTCCTCATAGTCAATCTGATAAAAGCGATTGGCGCCAAGCATTTGAGTTTGCTAGCTAGTACGTAGTCTTAACGGAAAACTTGTAAAACGAATTACATTTGAATCATTTTAAGTCAACAGAGATACGATAAAGAAATTTACAAATCTAAGCATTTTAATGTGCCTAAAATTGATAGCATTTGAGTCGAGTTCACTAGCTTTTATCTATATTTTTAAAACAATATAAAGAAACAGAACAGAAAGCCTTACTATATTAATGTAATCCAGGAAATAAATAATCCGAACAAACGAACTCTGCGCACATGTTACCAAACAATTTTCAAATTATTTTTGTTTAAAAGTATTTGAAAGACATTTCTCTGTCTATGTTGCTCAAGGAAACGATGAAAGTGCGACGCATCCTATCGAGAGGCTTTTAAATTAAAATCGAGGGCACACGACACGTTGCGTTAGCGGTGCGGCGCTGGAGCGGTGACGCTGCGTCATCTTACATAGAAATATCCGTGTCGCTGCGTTGCCGCACCGGGCTTGCGATCACAGAGACGAAGCCGGGAGGGGTGCATACGTTGCTACGTCGGAGTGTCACCACTCGGTTACAGATTCAAACACTTCTGTGGCACCCGTGGCACCGCTATGACACAACAACGTTGCGGTGCCGCACCGTTCATGTGCCCACTGATACGATGAAATCTTTGCGGCGCGGCGTCGCAACGCATCGTGTGCTCCAGCTCTAATTGCTTTGGAATGAAAGGCTTGTCATTTAGAACACATTGAGAAATGTCTACGCATAGTATTACAACTTTACCTACACAAGTATGTGTGAATACGGATCCATAAGGTACATATCAAACAAGCTTGGTATTATATGTTCACTGAACGAAATTCGGAACTTTCGAACACGATTTGTTCAAACATTATGTAAAATGATAAATGGAACATTTTGGATAACATGATATTTTAGTCTTGCCTGAAGTTTATCATATACTTTTTAATTGGTAAGATTATCTTTTTCAATATTTGTATGTAGGAAGGAAATTCCTGCGTCACAGTTCTCATGGTACAAACTCAATTTTACCTACGTTACGTGGCGTCTGTAGAGCATTTTTATGTAATTCAGTGCACTTTCATAAAATTTTACGCTACAAGGTTCTTTTGTGAAACCACGAAACCACACCAAGTTCAGCCTCACTTTATTGGTGTTTGCGAGGATTGTATTAACCTATATTCATACATGTTATATTATAGCATCTAATTTTTTGTTTTTATCGTTTCAAAAATCAGTATTAATATATAAAAAGAATTCAACCAAAATTGGTAACAAAACACTTCACTTAGTTCCACAGTTATTTACTATCTACGCTATATTAATTATTTATTTACAAATTAGACCGGTCTTTTTACAAATAAATCAAGATGCACCTCCATCAAGAGGTAACAATACAAATATAAATTAACAAAGACGCTTGTAAAGAAAAATGTATTGATCAGTAACATATTACAGATCGATCTTCATGACTTTTGAAAAAAGTTTTTTTTATAGGTCCACGAAACAGGGCGAAGCATTCATCATTTAATATCGATCTTCGAGAGTCGACGAAACATTGTCTAAAACTGTTTTTAGAAACCAAACAGAGTGTTTAAATTCGTCGTATTCGCCGTGTGTAATTTCGCTAGGTATTTGGCAGTAGGCTGTTAGAACTGTTGACTAGATGTCGCGATGACATTTTATGTAACATTGATGTAGAGAGTACTGGAAGTATCTTACGTTTCTTCTTCACTTAGTATAAATGAATGATAACTATAGTTACATTTAAATAATTATAAAAAATCGTTTATTTAACTTACATCAATCAATATTTGTGAGTAGAGCGTTGTTTTCTTTACTAGGTGACCATGTAACCTGTGTTAAAAATCCAAACTCCACATTTATGATATAAGTAAGATAAATATATAAGTTTTTTTATTCTATATTTTTAAAGGCGTTTTTATCCTGGATATGCCAACCCTAACGTCTACACTCTTTATAATATTTGTGTAGAGTGTGAAAACTTTCTTTGTTTTTTATGAATAGGCAAAACAATAAATCTTTTACGAAACTACAACTTTTTCTCGCAAATTTTGACACTAATATTATTTGTAAATATTACTAACAAAAAAAGAAGAAAATAAGACAAAAACTACAAATCAAGATTAATATACATTGATGAAAGAACCACGCTAACATCTTTTGAAAATAACATTCTATCCAATACAGTTAAGTCAGTAAGCACATACAAACAACGGACAATACTCAAGAACAAAGACTCACATAATCCTATCAAGAACATCGGTTAAATTAGTGAGGAACAAATTAACATAATTGATTTAGTACAAGTTGAACGATATTCAAATGAACCACGCACAACTATATTACGTCTTAAGCGTCTTAGTTTAGTCGGTAATTAAAACTGTAGGGAGCGTGTCTTGAAGTTTATTTCATTCCCTTTTAGTTATTAGTGGTGCAGTATTGGACAAGAAAACCGATGTTCTGTTTTTGTTTTTGTGCTGACGCTACTGCAATTTATTGAGGGATATTTCGATAAATTTAAGTCAACTGGTCTAGGTAAATGATCATTGTAATATCTAAAAAATGGATATTGTTATGTGCAAATGTGCAAAGTATTGCAATGTCTGAAAATACGCTTACAGCAGTTATTAAAAACGTAATCCAATGTTTAATCAGAAAGAAGGAAATATTTATTTCAAACACAAAATACAATTATAAAATAAGAACTTAATATCAAAAATAATTAAAAAAATACAATAAAAACATTAAACTTAATTTTAAAACTAAGTTAGTAGTCCTTGAAGTTGAACTAACTCAGCTTATGCTACAATAAAGCATTCACAGCACTGTTTTTCAGTGGCCCTATTTCCATTGCGACGTTAGTATGTGATATTAGAAAAAAAGGATCCTTTTTTTCTAATATCACGATTCCTGAAAAAAAGGACACTGCCTGTTTTACAATATTTGTAAAAATGAAAATAAAGCAGTAGAAGGATAAAGTAATTTAGGATTTGTTTCTCTGTACGAATAGCGCTATTTTGAGAGTCATCAATGTTTCCATAAAAACCTACATCAATTTTACAATTAGAATGGAAAAACCGCTTATGAGCAAATGAAATAGACTGAAATACAAAAAGATTTCTATTCTTAAAACACAAAATACGAATGTAGCACTAAAGTGCGGTCTCGTTTGAAATTAGCCGACTGCGACGGGGTGCGGTGACAGTTAGATAGGAGACCAGCGTGTCTTAAAATAGCTGAAATAAATGCATATGACAAAATCCTTGAATTTCTTGAGGGAAAGGAGTAAGTGTTATTAAAGTTTTAACATAATGTAATAGTATGATCTGCATTAATACAGAAGAAACTTTGTTTGTTCTTTGGTTGTAATGAATAGGCTTAAAAACTACCGAACCGAATTTAAAAATTATTTCACCATTCGAAAGCTACATTATTCACAAGTAGCATAGGTTATATTTCATATCAGCTTTTATATTATAATGCAATAAATAGTAGTATATACTGTAGAGTATTTAAAACATTCATAATCTACATCAATCTTTATTGTAGAAGACAAGTCACGCCCTGCGGTATCACTCGTGTATGTAACTTCTGATCCCGTGGGAATTCCGGGATTACAAATTACGTTTATATTATTCTAGATCCTTACCTACAATAATACCAAGTTTCATCACAATCGGTTTTGTAGTTCTTGTATAAAAGAGTAATAAACACACATAAATACATTCTCACAAACTTTCGCATTTATATTAGTAGGGTAGCATAAAGCACATTTTAATGTGTAACCCGATAGGCGGTGATAGTTAGATAGGAAAGCGGGTGCCGCGTTTCTACCCACGTACATCTTTAAATAGCCAAAGTAAACGTATCCAAATATATCTACTACTAAGATTTGACATGTTTTCTGTTACAATGATAATTATTACATATAGGAAATAATGACTGCCTCGTTGGTCTAGTGGTTGCATCTTTGACTACAGATCGTCTCGGGTTCGAATCCCGGGTGAGGCCAAAAAAATGTTATTGGGATTTTTCTGACAAAGAAATCTCAGTAACAGCCCTGAGTCTGGAAGTTGCCGGTGTTGGAACACCCTCGTGCCTCGGAGAGCACGTAAAAGAGTAGGTGCGACGGGAACTTGCGCCTGATCTCTCTTTAGTCTTGTCGGTCTGCCGTTCCGATATATAATATGTTGAGGATATATAATAAATGATAGCACACAGACCAAAAGGGCGCTAGTACCTCTCTGATACTTCAAACCTGTCAACTGTGGCGTGCGGACGTATCCGTTGAGCTGTGTGCCAACTGACTGATATTTGAGTCTTTTATTCAATGCTCACCTACAATCATAGGACATCACACATACTATAAGTTTTTTAGATCGGCGAAAGAGGAAGAAATTTACTGAGGCCCTATGATTCACAAGGAGTTAAAGGAATAATCATCACCATAAGTTTTTCTAAAGATACTTTTAAGAATATTATCTAAAAGCATATTCCTTCTAGGGTTTTACATCTGTACCGCTACGTGCTTATTATCCTGTTGACGTATTTTGACCGACAATATGATGTATGTGAATTGCTTCAGCGATGTTTTTGTGTTTCCTCAACCTTCTTCCTTAAATTTTGTACGTTTTAATCCGTTTTTATTTAAATGTATCATGCAAACAACGAATAGAATGAAACATTGAGAGCATTTGAAACTAACAACAATATATAGCTTTTGTTAGTTTAGTATATTGTAGCTTTGATGGAAAAAATATTGGCAGTTTCAAAGTGGATCGATTACAATTTACAAGCCTTGAATTACAATTCTAACAAAACACGTATACCAAACATGACGCAATGAAAAATTCGATCCCAAACTCAAAAATATATCATTCTATTTACTGTTCAATTATCAAAATACGAGTTACTTTAAAAAGTTTCATAATATTTTTGATACGATTGGCTACTACTGAAAATAATGTATATACCTTCCTAAGGGGTTCAAAAAATTCCTTTACGTGAATTTGTACAAAAAGTCATTCGAAAACTCCGTGTCTTTATTCGTTATTATTTTTTTTATATATTTATAGTCTATTAATACAACATAACGCTAATTCCCTATAAAGATTACAATCTAGCCTTAACACTAATGAGTAATTTAATTTTAACTTAAACTACTAAACTAAGAATTTGTCCAGTAACATTTTTTTATAGTCTCTATTAAGGGGAAGACACTTTGATAGTGTTGTTTGGTGTTTTTGAAATGACTTATTTTTTGTTTAATTTACAATGGGATTGTCTTTAAAATACATTGGAAAATTCTCTCTCACCGGTCGTGTGTGTTATAAGAGTAAAGGAGAGTGCACCTGTGTGCGCGTACACTTGTGCACTATAATATCTTCAGTGCTGGCTAGTCTCTGTTGAGATTAGCCACTAGGCCAAAATCAGTTGGTGCTATCATTAAATAGGAAAATAATCATATAAACACGTCTTTATCAACTGTTACACAAAAACTCATTCAACTCTGAAACTGTTCTTTATTCATTGCCATGTAAAATTATTGGTTTCCATTAGAACGTTTGTCACGTATCACAAGTTTAAGAACAGTATGTAGTTGCGAATTGTTTTCTAAACTACAGCCGCCGTGCCTGAATACTAAATATTTTGTGACTAAGCTGCTAACTTTGTTTAATGATAGGAATGGCAGTAATTTCTGTTGTGTATAATTTTAAAATGTGTATGTTTTGTGTTGTATTTTTATGAAACGAATGGGTGAATATTTGTCCGAGTATATCTGGAGTATGGATTATCTGATTTTGATATTTTTTTTTATGTAAATAGTATAGCTAAATTTAAATCTTGAGTATAAAAATGAGCTTAATCGATTGGACCGTAAAGAAGATAGGATTAGGCGATTTTCATATAAATATTATAGGTAGTAGACAGTAGTGTATAGAATCAAATGAAAGGTCTAGATTTATACTTAGTAACGCGAAGTCTAGCTCGGAGTGAGACACTAGTTATTATTTTTTCTTTACACCTAATTTATTGTACAACATTGATAACTTAAATAGTAGAGATGAGTCAGGAAAAATTTCATTGTTCCAACTTTATTCAAACAATTTTACAGCACCTAAATATTTTTATAACATTTTATCATTAAAATCGTTTACCAAGCGAATACTAAGAATAACATATTACGTATATTTCACTATATTCGACAATTTCTATGTACAAAATGTGTACAAAAAGCTCATTTTGCTACATAATCGAACAGCGGGAAAATATTGCGATATGGTTTGCCTAGCGTTTAACCCACGGGGTTACGGTGCCCACTTCAGTTATCAAGAGAATAATGGTTTTCGAGTACTTTCACTAAAGACCAGAATTTTAGTCTTGAGTGTTTGTATGTACGATGTTTTGTGTGTGTTTTGTAAAGGGAAATTACTTTGTGCATACATTTTCAATGTGGTTTTCGATCAGAGGAGACAGGTGATGTATTGCAAAAAATAAAATAAGTTTAAAAAAAAAAATGTTGCCCTTTATTCCAAAATAAAATCGTTGTTGATCTTTATACTGATTTTATTTAAAGGAAAAATCACTTCCAATTATAGTAATTCCTTTTGTTTATTTAACAGAAGAATTTATCCATGGTTTAAATCCGTTCAAAGGCAATTTTATTAAATATTTACTCGTGCTATTAAGAGTGAATCGAACTGAATCAAAATTCCTTACATCAGTTTACAAGATATCTAAGAAAAAAAATAGAAAGAAAGAAATACAAAATATTTATTTGAATAAACTATTCAAATACATACATTTTTCAGTGATAAACCAATGAAATAAACAATGCAACAATAATAAATAGACATGCACATAATTAGTGCGAAAAAGTTCGAACTCAGCATCGTGTTGGTTGCAGGCAAATAGAGTTTCTTTTGTACGGCCTCTTTTGTTTTGAAATTAAACCGTTTTATAAGCGTCGTTTGTGTATCATAACCGCATTTAAACAAATGCAATAAAAGTTAATCCTACACACAACAACAGCAAATCTATTATCCCTAATATATTTATAGCATTGTAGATTTTTATTACTTTAGCGGTAACGAGGCGCCATACATTTTTATTCACCCAGTTCCCAGAGGATACTGTGGGACTTTCAGCCTAATTTCTTTCACGGGATAACTTGATATACAAACGTATACCTATATATTGGCATAGTATTTTCTTGTGTTTGTTTTAACGTGAGTACTTCCCATATTTAATAAAATAGTTTTTAATATATAAAAACCGTGTCTAAAATCCTTTAAAGGTATTTTATTTAATACGTATAATATTGACTTTTTAACTTCTGACTATCGTATAACATGCACCGCAAATCAATTTCATGGTGATTTGTTTTACTAATATAATAAATTTGATATATTTGACGTCGCGTATTCTTCAAATGGATGACACCTGACTAGAGGCATCTGGATGGTGAACAGTGTCTATGGAATCGTTTTGTATGATAATAATAAATATAAAAATAAATAGTTTGACTTATGTACGTTTCTGTTTTGTGCTATTACTGATATTACTATTACATTGAAAATGAAAAATGAAAAATTGCTTTATTCATAAAACATTTGACAATTGACACAGTTACACTGCTTCCACATTAGATCTCCCTGTGTTGTGGAAGACAGGCTCCTTCAACAATACACTAATTAAAGCAAGACATTAGAAATAAAGTAAAAAGAAAAATAGTGCTCTAGTGTGAGTTTTGGGTGTGTATGTGTGTGAGGGAGTGTGTGTTTTAATGTGTGTAAATGTAATAGTTTTGTAGTAATTACATATTACATAGTACATTCATTTGTTTCTTTGAATGTGCTTCCTACGTGTAGAAGTTTCTTAAATGTCTGAAAGTCAGAATAGTAAAGGGTCAGGGATGGGTAAAGAATACCGGCTACATTTACTGATTTCTCACTATTTGCTTAGCTGCGTGACACTCGAATTGCTAGGGAAAAGTCCCGTATTTCACGTATTAGAATTCCGCTCAGACTCGGTTAGAATTCATCTCTTTCAGAGTTTTGGTCCATTGATCGGGGCGGTGATAAATCACCGATATATAACGTGTGTGTCGTGAAATCGAATCCGTTAATGTGATAGTGTTTAGACCGACTTCGAATAACAGGGTTTTGTTTAAGGTAACGCAGACAATACTTTTCAAATTCCCTTATCTATACCTACCTATCTTGCGTTTGTAATTAGAGGAGTTGTCCTCCGTTAAAAGAAAATTTGTCCAAAAACTTTATCTACTTTCGTGCATAACCTTGTTATTTTTGATTTTACGACAAAAAAGTTGTACAGAATTGAATTTGTACTAAATATATTGTCTGTATATTTTTTTCGGGAAACTAACGGATTGTCAGATAAACCATGGAAACCATATGCAGATCTTTTTCCAAGATGTCAGACGCAGGATAAGGTTTACAACCCCACAAACTTGGATTTAAGCTTACACTAATCTCTCCTTGACATCTAAATATTAAAATTGCGTCCTCTGAGAAACGCAACCCCAAACTTTTCTATGTACTATTGGCATATGCTTTTAACTAAATACTTCATTAAATGTTATCTGTACTAATCAGCTTGTGATGATCATGAGGCATCACTAGTGTAATATATAGTATATTAGAAATAATAAGGTGTTGTAAGAGGCGACAAAAGGTTATTGGCGTTAGAGAGCATAACATCTTCAGCAATAAAGGAGTGGGAGCATTGCGTGATTGGGCCATGCTCTCACCTGTATAATTACCACAACCAGTGATTCCTACGGCGAGTGGGACACATGTATTCCCATCCTCTGAGACCTTCTTTGATCAAAAGGATTTCAAAGGTCAACCAAAGTGAGAATCACATAAACAAAAGGTTTTTCCTTGTGTGATTCTCGTTTTTAGGTACATTTTAAGTAAAAGATTTTTCAAACACATTAAATAATATCACAGAACTTTATTAACACACAAAATTTTCAGAATCTTAACACCCATATTCACAAACAATACCTGCATCAGAAAAGCCTCTAATTCAAAAACAATAAAGCTTAACGACACTAGACCGACCGACATTCCAGGATTTTCTCTCAATAGGTATAAGGAACCCTGTGCCTTCACTCACGCTACGAGAACTCATCGTACGGGTGTCATTTTCTTCAAGTATTACCGCGGCTTTATAAATACGTATTGTATCGAAGAAACAATCTGACATACTCACATCTCTAATCGCCTCGCTCGTAACATTCTACGTTCTCCTAATAATGGAAATTAAATGGCTTCGGAAACCATTCATATTTATTACTAATATTGGCACTGACCCAAAAGGAACTATTGAATAACAGTAATCAATATTGGACGTTTCTTAAGACGCTATACAAATAGGGTAAAATAAAGCGCAATTATAATGCTTATTGCTATGGAGTTAGAGTTTAGATTTATCTGCTCTGCTACGTTGCTTGGTAAGCTTTCTTCTAAATTATTATATGATTGAGTAGTGAATGTCTTTGCATTGAAATTGTTCCTTACAATTAGAAACTGAATCATTAATAGTATATTGATGTTAATGGTGTTATTTTATCATGAAATATTTTTCTGAAAGTTCTTTTTATAATTTTGCTGTTTACGATCTGAATTAATCTCGAAACGCTTGAAATTTATTGCCCAAAAGCTGATTTTCTCATAGTTCTATAATCAATATTAGATTGAGACATGACTGAACTTACCTAAAATAAAAATATGTAACAAACATTAACTGTTAACATATTATAAAACTTCGATTGAAATTATATTAATTTTCCCTGAAAAACTTTTTAATCAAACAAAATTATTATAAGGTTATTTCTCAAATATCTCCGTTTAACTTAGAAAAATATGAAACCTCTTCTACCCTCATTTCCCTACGGCATATTCGAAATTAACCTGACATGTAATCCCAAATACATTAAAGATGTTATTAAGATAGAAACCGAGACTTCACAAAATTAATCCTTTTAGACGAAGACTCTTTAAATATTTATGTATATTTAAAATTTAGTATGTATCATACTCAATGGATAAAACTCCGATGAGTAGCTTTTTAGGGATCCGTACGTAAAAGGTAAAAACGGGACCCTATTAGAAAATCTCCGCTCTGTCTGTTTGTTTGTCACCAGGCTTTGTCTCATAAACGGTGACAGCTAGAAAGCTGATGAGAAAAAATATCTAACTTTTCCCATTCATAGTATTAGCAGGATTGTAGGATTCCGTTCCAAAGCATATTTTTTATACAACTTAAAATTCACTAAAAAATTGTATAGATTTAAGGTACCGTAACACATATTTATAACAGCAAGCTAAGACATTCACTGTATTATGTAGGTCGGTAATATCATGTTACCTTTTCACGCTTTACTGGTACAATTTAATAACTTCCTACAGTTATATTGTGGTGTACCTAGGCGTAGGCGACTCAGGACCTCGCCCACGGTTCCAGACCTCAGGAGACCTGTCATAACTACCCTCAGAGACTATATCAAAGAGCAGATATTGACTTCGCCCACTCAGCGTTACTCACTGCCATTATGAAAACTGTCGTTTAATGTTGTTTATATTGCGTCAAATAATACAATGCCAATTTTTTAAATAACGATTTTCGTTAATATTCAAGCGTGTTCGATATTCAGGCCTGGATCTATCGGAGAAGGAAGGGGGGAGCCGGGGTCCATGCCCCGGGTGGCAAAGTTCAAAGGCGGCATATATAGCGGCAAATTCAAATTCGTTGTAGAGAAATGAAAACCGATCCTTGTACCGATCCTTGGTGGGGGGTAGCATTTTTTAAATTGGGTAGATACATAATAAATTCTATCGTCACTTAACACTAAAACTAGTGTATAATATTGTTAGTGTGATTTATAATTGACAACCCAATTGGCGCAGTGGATACAGCAATGGTTTATTGTGGGTTCCATCCTCACGAGAGGAAAATTATAATGTGATGAACACTGGGATTTTCTACAGTCTGAGTGTTAATTTAACTATAGTATGTATGTATGTATTTAAAAAAATGTTTGTTAAAGTATGTATATCAGTTATTCATTTTTCATTCAGCTTTGCTTAGTTTGGACTAGATGGCGTAGTGTCCAATGTCCTTGAATATTTATTATTTGTTTATTTCGAAATCTAGTAAGGCTACACAAATCAATGTATAAGAATAGTGCTGTCTATTCCCAAACGTGCAACCGCGTAAATTATTAAACAATACGTCTACCTGGGCTTCTTATAATGCGGCGCACATTCAAGAATCAGGGTACATATCTGTCCAAATAATTTCGAGGTTTGGGTAAACATTTTCGCTTTGGATTCAGGCTAAAAGTGCCATCGCCGATAATAGTCTATCGGACGATCACAGCGCTCGTGGAATATTAATAACGAAGTCCTCAATCCCTTAAGAAATCCCTTGGAAAGAAAACAGCCGAAATAAGGTCTGCTGGATAATTTTATGTTCGAAGTTGGAATTTTGTTGTCGCTTCTGCTATTCCGTTTGTATACAATTTTATTAATGACATTATAGTATTTAAAATTCTGCGGTCTTCTTTCTTTATTTTTTCTATTGCTATACTTTAAGTAATGGGATAGGCATTACCACATTTTTTATTTGACTGCCACAGAAAGTGAGTAGTGTTTTTCGAGTGTAGGTACATACTCTTTGTATGTTTATTTATCTGTACGCCCTACAGCCCTACAGTGAGATATTGCTCTATTTGTTGGAATTGTGGTGATGATATAGGCTATATAAATTTTCAAAATGACGCTTGCACATAAAAAAAGGAGAAGGTTTTTTCATACATAGTTCAGCCGGGATTCAAAGATAATTAATAATTAAGTTGAAGACTTGTTTGTTTTTAACCTAATTGAAGAAAATGGTTCTCAATTCAACCGTATTTTTTACATATATTGACGCATATCTCTGGTATTTATAGTCCAAATTGGAAAATTTTCTTTGCATTTGAAAGAGTAGTTCATGTGAAAGATATTTTAGGGAACTCCTCGAAAATCAACAGAATAAGCTCTGTGGTTAAGTTTTAATGATGTATTTACCAACTTCACTCTGACTATAAGACTGAATTTTGAGTACCTTTGATGACGGGATAAAAGTCTCTAATAATGGAAAAATAATAACGTTTGCCAAAAATAGAACCGACTTCCTCACCCTAAAAATAAGTAAATATTTTTTATCCTATTTTTGAAATCTATTTAGCTTGCCGTGTCGGCACCTTTACCTATTTTTATTTTAACAGGATTTTTCTTATTATTAAATATTCGTTACATGACACGACTGTTTCTTGCACTAAACAAAAAAAATAAGCGTCTTTTGCCGATGTTAGTATATTGATGGGTCGCCACTATATCTGCGTACAAGCTAACTGATTCTTTGAATAGAACAGTGGTATGCTTCTTGACAAAGTGTTACTATGTAATTGTAAAACCTCATGCAACTGTTTACAATGTTTTTCTTCTTTACGTTCATAAATAATTTTAACGAAAGCCATGTTTTGCAACTATTATTCAAATTTTACGTCATTAGATTATAACGTACTTTTTATAAATGATTGTTGATTACATGTAATATTAGTAATAACTTGGCGTAGACTCGCAGGTACAATGTAAGGTAGGCAATATGTTAGTCACGACAAATTTCTTCACATTTATAGGCTGAAATAATCAAGCATAATATAATAAGATACTTAAAAATGTACGTACAATGACCCTAATTAAATTGCCAGAGAGTTAATTCTAAAGTTATTCTAATTTATAGTCGTAGCGTAAGTATGACTTATTCTAAGAGTAGGAGCCGAGTAAAGCAAGATTAGGCCAAGCTCGCACCGGTGAAACTACCACTCTATGTGTATTCTGTCTTCGTATAATGAGCGGGTGCCCGGAGGCCTGTATTCCCATCCTATTCCACTCCTCTCCCAACTTCCTATCATTAATAATTCTTCCCTCCTCTTCCATAAAGCCGACTAGGCATCTGCAACTATTTAAAACCACAAGCTCTGCTTGCCTGCTATAGCATAAAAAATAAGCCGTTTTGTTTCTGAGTAACTTTATCGCTAGCTGATCTATTCGATAGCTCTAAACAGCCGCTGCTGTGACAATGTGCGTTATAAATAAACTAATAAAAGTAAAATAACAATACTTATAAATTGTAATGTAGAAATACACCGGATTGATTCTTTAGCTCCTAAAAACCCACTTTCCATCCTTCTGTGACGTCTCTTACCAGTACTGATAACATTATAACTATATGCCACTAACCATTCTATCGCAGAATACATTAGAATCCACTTCAATGTTAACGTCACCCACTTCTATCCCCACAGTCCCCCCCACTGTAAGTACCGAAGAAAACGAAAAATGTTTTAACAAACCTAATGTACCTAATCCTATTCTTCCAACTAATTTGTTACGTTTTCAGAGATTGTCAACGCAACCTTTGTATATTTCTGATCCCAAGGCACTGTTATAAATAGCGTTATTTTTCTTTGTCTTACAAAAATTGTCTGCCATTTATTTGAAAACGCAATAGAATAATCAAATAATACTCTTGAAAGTCAAATTTCCCGAGAGACTATTTAATTTAATTCTTTTATGGCTGTCGTTTGAGCGTCGATATGCAGATTTACTGTGGAGTGTCATAATAATGTATTTCGTATGCTTTAGTTTGGAATTCTGATGTGGAAGTATAAGCTTGGAACAGTTAAATCGTATCAAGCGAAACTTTCACATCGATTATATCACTTTATGATTCATATTTCAGCATTGGAATATGTACTTTTGAAGGAATGAACTAATATTCTGATTGAGTGTTTACGTTATTTTCCTCACAAGAAGAAAGAAAATAAACATATTAAGATTTAAAGTGTGATTGAATCCATAGACTACCAGTTTATACCTAATGTTATACTTCGAATAAACAGTTATTACAACAAAAACTGATATTTCTTAATTTGAAATTTTAATAAATATATTTAAATAATTAAATATATTACTGGATATTACAACATCATCTAGTCCCAAACTAAGCTTATACTATGCAAACTAGATAACTGATGGACATTCTTAAACATACTTTTTTTGTACACACACAGACAGTAGAAAATTACAATGGTCATCACATCATAATTTTCTACTCGTAAGGATCGAACTCACACCCTCCAGAGCAATAGACCATTGCTGTATCCTGCGCCAATCGGATCAATCAATGAGTAAGAGTTTATTCATTCATTCGTAATCCTATTACGTAATCTACAATTTGTAATCACGGCAATAACATGGAGCTTACTAATGTTGTAGATCAGCACAAATGGACTATGGTCGCCACTATCAATGCACTAATTAACACCCAGACAGTAGAAAATTACAATGTTCATCACATCATAATTTTCTACTCGTGGGGATCGAACCTCCAGCTCAAAAGACCATTGCTGTATCTTGCACCAATCGGGTCAATCAATGAATAAAGAGTTTATTCATTCATTCGTAATCCTATTACGTAATCTACAATTTGTAATCACGGCAATAACATGGAGCTTACTAATGTTGTAGATCAGCACAAAGGGTCTATGGTCGCCACTATCAATGCACTAATTAACACCCAGACAGTAGAAAACTACAATGTTCATCACATCAAAATTTTCTACTCGTGGGGATCGAACCTCCAGCTCAATAGACCATTGCTATATCCTTTGCAATCGGGTCAATCAATGAATAAAGAGTTTATTCATTCATTCATAATCCTATTACGTAATCTACAATTTGTAATCACGGCAATAACACGGAGCTTACTAATGTTGTAGATCAGCACAAATGGACTATGGTCGCCACTATCAATGCATTAATGGGAATCATTGACAGACCTAATATCCACTATCAATTAATTGCTAGATAAATGTTTGACTACGGAGTCATCAATTTGAATTGCATTAACGGTTATAGCTGGCTTGTCTTAACGGATGAATTAGCTTGCGAATATTTGGTTTAATTTCGGATTTGCATGCTTATTTTGTAAGGCAAATAAAACGTAATTTCACAACAATCTTTGAGTGACTCTTGATGTATAGAATTTTATAAGTTTAAAATGTATGATATATTAAAAAAATAACAAAAATTATGTCAGTCATTCAAAATACAATAGATTTCACATTGGTTTTGTAAAGTTTGTTTAATTTTTTTCAGTAAATAATGATGGATTTTTTTTCATTTCATAACTCATTACTCTGGAAGTATATGCATTACAATAACGTGAGTACAACAAATATTATTAAAAAAGAAAACTCGTAGAAACTGAAATAAAAAGTCAAGCCTTGAACTATTAACCCAGATTATATACAACATAAAATAAAAAATACAAAAAGTAGCAACAACATACCACCAAAGACGCAAAGTACAAACTCAAAAAACAAACCAATCAGTACACACACTTTAATACTCATTACGGGCATAAAATTTAAAGCAGCCTTACCCTTCGACCCTCGTAAATCCCTCAGCAAAATAAAACTTGTTCCCATAATCTTTACAGCACTGGCCTAATAAACCAGCACGGGCATTCCCACGCGAGCCATCGTCTCTTTTCGCGATCCATATTACAAGCCACGAGCAATTTATATGGAAAACGACTTTAAATGTCTCTAGTTAGATAAGATTACACCCTGACGGACTGACGAAGGATTTGGTTAGGATGTTCTTTGGGACTATTGTTAATATAGGAATTATTACATAGCTCTAACGATTTACATAATATAGCTATGACCTATTGATATTTCGATGTTTCAATGTTCTAATTATAAAAATTGCGGATTATCTATGCTGATCCAAGCATAAAAGTTTGTTTGTTAAAACATGCTATTCCTGAAACTATTGGATAGATTTGAAAAATTCATAGACTAAAGGAAACTGAAAATGCACGGACTAAATTAAAACTAAACAAAACCAATCAGTGCGATCACTTTGATACTCATTACGGGCATAAAATTTAAAGCAGCCTTACCCTTCGACCCTCGTAAATCCCTCAGCAAAATAAAACTTGTTCCCATAATCTTTACAGCACTGGCCTAATAAACCAGCAAGGGCATTCCCACGCGAGCCATCGTCTCTTTTCGCGATCCATATTACAAGCCACGAGCAATTTATATGGAAAACGACTTTAATTGTCTCTAGTTAGATAAGATTACACCCTGACGGACTGACGAAGGATTTGATAGGATGTTCCTTGGGACTATTGCTAATACAGGAATTAGTAAATATCGTTTTCATAATATAGCTATGATCTATTGACATTTAAATGTTTCTGTTTACTTATAATAGAAATTGCAGATAATCCAAGCTAATATTATAAAGCATAAAAGTTTGTTTGTTAAAATACACTATTCCCGAAACTATCGATAGATTTAAAAAATTCATAGACTAAAGGAAACTAAAAATGCACAGACCAAATTCAAACTAAACAAACTAATCAGTACACACACTTTAATACTCATTACGGGCATAAAATTTAAAGCAGCCTCACCCTTCGACCCTCGTAAATCCCTCAGCAAAATAAAACTTGTTCCCATAATCTTTACAGCACTGGCCTAATAAACCAGCACGGGCATTCCCACGCGAGCCATCGTCTCTTTTCGCGATCCATATTACAAGCCACGAGCAATTTATATGGAAAACGACTTTAAATGTCTCTAGTTAGATAAGATTACACCCTGACGGACTGACGAAGGATTTTGTTAGGATGTTCCTTGGGTCTATTGTTAATATAGGAATCATTAAATAGCTCTAACGATTTACATAATATAGCTATGACCTATTGATATTTCGATGTTTCAATGTTCTAATTATAAAAATTGCGGATGATCTATGCTGATCCAGGCTTAAAAGTTTGTTTGTTAAAACACACTATTCCCGAAACTATCGATAAATTTAAAAAAATCATAGACTAAAGGAAACTAAAAATGCACGGACCAAATTCAAACCAAACAAAACCAATCAGTCACTTTGATACTCATTACGGGCATAAAATTTAAAGCAGCCTCACCCTTCGACCCTCGTAAATCCCTCAGCAAAATAAAACTTGTTCCCATAATCTTTACAGCACTGGCCTAATAAACCAGCACGGGCATTCCCACGCGAGCCATCGTCTCTTTTCGCGATCCATATTACAAGCCACGAGCAATTTATATGGAAAACGACTTTAAATGTGTCTAGTTAGATAAGATTACACCCTGACGGACTGACGAAGGCTTTGGCTAGGATGTGCCTTGGGACTGCTATCTTAGATTTACATATAACTGATCTATTGACATTCAGATGTTCAGTTGATAAAATCGCCGATAATCCTACTAATATTATAAATGCGAAAGTTTGTGATAATGTGTCGTGTTTGTTACTCTTTCACGCAAAAACTACTGGACTGGTTATGGTGAAACTTGGTATACATATAGGTAAGGGTTCAGAATAACATGTAGGCTACTTCTAAGCCCGGAGTTGCCACGGGATCAGAAATTACGGGTAAAACCGCGGTGAGCTTTCTAGCTATTACGGTTAGTTAACTGAAATACATTCTAGTCACACAAAGATAATGGAAGTTCGGTAGTAGATTACCTTTTAGGTATGAAACCCTACGTAAAATGTACGATTTTATACTTACACATTAATATATTTTATTTTAAATGTTTTCTTATGAACATTTAATGTAGCGTAGAACCGTTCTATGAGTATACGAATGCAATCTTCCGACCAATTTATCGAGTACCAGGTACTTGCTGAAGATTGGCTCCATAAAAATATCTGTTACAAAATGGCTGTTTTGTACACGATATTTCACGATCTCATTTGTTAAAATATAAAATACAATTAAACTAACTTTCTTTATAATGGTTATAATTTTTATGTTTACGAAAAAAAAATTTCATTTTAATCTATACTAAAACAAAAACAAATATAATTAAGAAAATAGGTAATGCAATATGTACGACGCGAAACGAAAAAAATGGCACCCGCTATACAAACAACTCTTTTAAAAAAATCGATTTCCAATTAATTAAACTACTTTTTCATCGTACACATAGGTATCTGTTGTCTAATATAATCGAAAGCTTTCTGCAATTGTCACATATTGCAATAATAGCAACAAACGGGAGCAAATTTCCCGCAATTCTGTTTTCCACGATGGTAATACCGTCGTTATTGTGAATTGGACCTTATCGGAACGTAATACAGCTTTGTTTTTAATGATTATAACTTTGTGTATCAAATTCAACATCGCATATACGAATTTTAATGGAATGCTAAGCTAATTCTTAGAAACACTATTTGATACATAAGTTATTGTACGTTTTGTATACTATACAGAAATGTAATAAATGTTAAAATTATACAGAAAACAATCCTTTGTTAACTCCCTATGTAAGCTTAGATCTTTAAAGTACCCAAAATATTTTGATGCATCAGGTTTAAATGTATATAATATGCGAGTGAAATCGTAGTTACTCGTTAGTTACAGAAATAAAATCATGAAGTATGAGACTGCTAATAAAACATGAAAGTTTCTAGAAATTCTGCGCTTAATGAAGTTCCATCCAATCCTGGAGGCGACAGGAGACGGGACCAATTCCCTCCCTCATTCATCACTTCTGTACCTCCGTGATAACAGTCAACTCTTTTACTCTTATAAAGAGAAAAAGAGACAGAGAGATATTAGAACATCACTCAAGGCTCAGCAACAATTGAGTGTTTGTACATTATTTTATAATCGTTCCAATTATGACATTAATTTTTAGCCATTGCAAATATTATGTTTTCATAAAAAATAAATATAACTGACATTATCTTTATAAACCTTGTTAAAAGCGAACTCAAAACGAAATCACAGTAATAAAATCATAGAGTAAAAAACTGAGAAAGTTCTAGAAAAACACTGCGATTAATAAAGTCCCGTCCAATCCTGGAGGCGGTAGGTGACGTCACCAATTCCCTTCCTCATTTATCACTTCTGCATCTCCGTGATAACAGTCTACTCTTTCACTCTAATAAAGAAAAAAAGAGACAGAGAGATATTAGAACGTCACTCAAAGCTTAGCAACAATTGAGTATTTGAACATATTTTGCATTCGTTTCAACTATGACATTAATTTTTAGCCGTTACGATTGCTGTGTTTTTTTCAACAATAAACATAACTGACTTAATCTTTATAAACCTTCTCAAAAGGAAATCACAGTAATAAAATAATAAAGTAAAAAACTAGGAAGGTTCTAGAAAACACTGCGCTTAATAAAGTCCCGTCCAATCCTGGAGGCGGTAGGTGACGTCACCAATTCCCTTCCTCATTTATCACTTCTGTATTTCATGATAACAGTTGATCTTTTGCGCCGCGTTTTTATTAAGCTTGTATTGTTGGAAAATCAGTTTATGCCAGTATTTAATTGCACGTTTTCCAGTCTAGGACTGACTGTTGAAATGGCAACTCGATTGGAGCAGTGGATAGAGCAATGGAGGGTGTGGGATCGATCCTGACGAGTAGAAAATTGTGATGTGATGAACATTGTAATTTTCTACCGTCTGGGTGTTAATTTATCTATAGTATGAATATGTATTTACAAAAAATATGTTTATGTATGTCTATCAGTTATCTAGCTTCCATAGTACAAGCTTTGCTTAGTTTAGGACTAGATGGCGTTGTGTTAAATGTCCTATCCTATTAATACAATTAATATTATAAATGTAAAAGTTTTGATGTTTGGATGTTTAGACGTTGGGATGTTTGATATCACACAAAAACTACAGGACCGATTTAAAAAATTCTTTTACCATTCGAAAGCTACATCTTCACTGAGTAGCATAGACTTTATGGTTATGGTTATGGTTATAAAATATTAAGCAGTGGAAGCAAAGCCTCGTGGAACAGCTAGATTTGAAATAAAAATGCGTTAAATACAATTTTATACTTTTTACCTAGCACTGTTTGTACAGTCAATTTTTCAAAGTAAAAAGTTACATTTACATAACTTTTCAGTGATATACTATTCAATGGCTATGAATAAAATAAACAAATGATAGGAATAGAACAGCACGATGCAATACTGTTCTGATATTCCCAATAGAATTTTTACGCCCCCGATGAATATTGAGTTTTTACTCCCGCTTGCTTCTGGGTTACATAGATTGGTTCGTATTGTAACAAAAAGTTATATACTCGATTAAAACTTAATTTTAAATTATGCTTAAATATAAGTAATTGTTTTTTTTGTGTTTGTTTTAATGCGAGTACTGTCCATGTTTAATAAAATCCTTTTTAAAGGATTTTAAACGCAGTTTAGTTTCAGATTTCCGCCTCTGGTCTACAAGTTTCTGTATTATGTAGAGGCTATTACTTGCACCTAGTATTGGTTTATCAGCATATAAAATTTTATACAGCATATAATTATTTATCAAAATCGATTTATCGATTTTTACGTTAATGACGAACATACAAACTGAAAACAGAAAAATAAATCTTAATATGGTTTTGGTGCGCAGAACATACACATTGCATATTAATTACTCTTTTTGAAAAATATTCAATGTACAGAAATGGTTTGGTTACTGTTTTGTTATATGAATAGATAAGAGTGATAGTTACAGCACGATATGATCACCAAATTATATTTTAGAGCTCCTAAAATTGAGTTGTATATCATACGTTGTCTAGAGTTATGTTATTTGGGTAAGTGGTTTTATATTAGATCAATACGAGAAGGTTTCCTAATGTTAAGTAATCACTATCTATAGCCACAACGAAATGAATGAATACTTGCAACGGAAAAAATGCTTGTCTTTACTGAAAAATAGGAAATATACAGGTTTATTTTTTAAATGTGCTTTCAAGGCTGATTTTAATGAAAAAAACTGCATCATTGGATATGAAAAAAAATTGCGAGCTAGGAATCGATTGGGCAATTTAAATAAAATTATAATTTATGACCCCTAAGCCTTTCTCAGGAAACATATAAACACATAAGCCCATTAGTGAAAGCCATACATAATCCGTTCAGTAGTTTTTGAGTTTATCGCATTCATACGGAAAAACTCCCATTAGAAAATAATGAAATCTTAATGAACCTTACTCAGTATTAACCTGTCTATATCATTTGTCTAGAAATTACATACTTTTTACGTTCACCGCGCTCGAATACAGGGATATCACCAAGAGATTTTATTTTAATGTACAGATATATTAAGAATGTAACCTTTCAATCAGACGCTCTATTCGAAACCATAGCACGTCCTAGGAATTTAGTTTCCTGGTAGATGTTGCTGTTCTATTATTTTCATTAACAAGCCCGCGCGTGACTAAAATAAAGTGGCCTTTGACGGAGCACGTTAGGTACAACTTTTCAAAATTCTACGCTGAAATTAATTTTTAAAATTTTTATATTTTTCACGCAGTTCTATCTGCTTTGCTTTTAAAGTTACATTTATGTAATTTGTAGAAAAGAAATGAATTTTTTCGCGAAAATATGTTTGGAAGGATGTAGTTAAGTATGATTCAAAAACGATACCTTAGTTGGGGTGAACATCATTAATAATTGTAGGTATGTTTTGTGTATACTTTTTATTTTTATTTATATACATACTATATATATAAACTTCTTGTGCGAAAACATCGCCGGTCTTTTTTTACACTGCCGCTAAACACGCAACTGTATAAACTGATATTATCACTTCATTTAAATTATGAAAAGAAATAAGTAATAAAGATTCTCGAATATTCAAGTCCAGTCCCAAACTAAGCAAAGTTTTTATGTAAACTAGGGAACTGATAAACATTTTTCTTTGTAAATACAAACATACTATACATAAATCACATTCAGAAAATAAAAAATTGCAATGTTCATCACTTCATAATTTTCTACCCGAATGTATCGAAACGCTCAGGTGAAACACACCAATCGAGTCATCGTGTGTAAATACTATGTTTCTGTCACGTTCAATAAACATTTTCGAAGAAATATTCCCAATAGAAATAGCTATCAAATCCAACGAAAAAGTCAATAAAAACCGAAGCATATTCCACGTCGCATCCAGTTATAAATAGATCTGTGGTCAAGTTCTGTATTCAGCCAGGCTTGCGGACAATAAAGGGTGCCCCGGGAGACACCGCTGTCACTAAATATCAACTTTCTTTTTTGTCGGTGCGGCGTTCGCACTGTCCTTTCAAGTTCCCAACCGTCATATATCTGCGTAATTGCTTTGCGAAATATTGTTTTCATATTGAGATTGAGTTTGGAATTGGTAATGGTCTATTCTGTTATTAGTTCTGGTCATTTTAACTTATTATTTCATAACATATGTTTTATTTATGAAACTAGCTGTACCCCGAGGCTTCGCTCCCGTAGCTTGTGTTATAACATCTATCATATAGCCTATGTTACTCGTGGATAATGTAGCCTTCAAATGTTGATAGAATTCAAGCCTATTCATTACAAGCAAACAAAGTCTTCCTCTATATAATATTAGTGTAGATAAAGTGGGATATTCTCATTGACTTGTCTAATTCTGCTTACTTTTATGTGTACATGTCCTTCGAAAAAAGCAAATGCTCAGTTAAGAGATATGTAAGCGGTCATCTATCAGTATGCTTACTACGCCTTTTGTTGTACTTTAACTTTCTGATCGTTCACCTACAATTTTTTTCATACTGAGATTGAATTCGAAATTGGTAATAGTTTGTTTTGTTATAGTAATAATATTAAATATGCAAACTTATATAATCTCACATTGACACATTGCTTTTATATCATGAATGTGATGATTAAAATCTATCAGGTGCAGAATGCTGTCATTTTTTTCAGTATTATATGTCGTTTCAACTTACTTCGAATTTAATTGGTCGTTACGCACACTGTAATTGCATCATACGCCATGAAATACGTCGTATGTGGACCAGTTCAATTATGCCTTTGTTGTAAAAGACCGTAAAAAAAATTAAAACACGTGTGACACTTTGTCATTATTTTAAATAAGTGGAAGCTTTTTCCTCAAATCTTATGTAATGATAAATATTAACTGCGTTCAATTACAATATATTTTAGACTATAAACGTTGTTTAGTCAGTAGATTGTTGTTAAATTAACTAAATTAAATATAGTAAACTATATTTAAATGACATTACTTTCAAAAGAAATATTCGAATTGTGAAATGATGAAGAACGTTTTTTATATCGCAAAAAAACGATTTAATTTAATTCACGATGTTGATTACTTTTTAATTAAAATCGTTTAAGTCTCTTTATAGTATTTCCTGATATTCCGACAAATTTTGGATTAAGCCCTGTAATCAAACTTAAAAAAAAGACCTAGTATAAAATTAATAATAATATGGTTCAAATAAAATTGGTGAGATTATTAAAGCACGGCGCTAGGGAAGTGTAAAAGCAACGCAATATTTTTAATACACCAACTGCGTATGGTAAACCGGTATACCGTTGGCCGTGGGCTCGATTAATTCCATTAAACGGCTTCCTGAAAAAACAACAAAATTACTTTTAACTCGCGGTATATTTTTATTAAAATCCCAACACCCGGGTTTGGTTAGGATCACCGTAGAATAAATAGGTTCACAAAGCTTGCGGTATCATCGCGCCATGTTTGTAGAGAAAACAATTCAGGGTGAATAAAATCCTTCCAGTATGGAAATGTGGTCTCGACTTTACAAGCCTCATACGAACGATTACAAGGTCTTGAAGTGTTGGGATTTCTCTTAAATTGTGTCGTGTTACGCAATGGGACACGTTTGGAATACCGTCGATTTTGTAAGGGGTTTTTGTTAGAATTTTATATAGACCGATTGTTTATGCGTATTATAGTGTGTGGTTTTCTGTAGTCTAGCATGAAACACATATTATTTTGAGTTGAATGAAGTATGTAGATCGCAAGATTTATCCTGTTACTAACATTTTTTGTGCGTATAATCTACACCGATCAGGATAATCAGATAATTAATTTATTCTTTTTTTTTTATTTTTCAACATTTACTCAACAAAGAATAGAGATGTATCATAGAATTTTCTAATGAAAATTGCTACCCATTGTTCACATAATTTGCATATAAAAAAGCTATTCTTTCTGGGTGGGATTTGATAGCACACGAAAGTCGCAGCCCCAACCAATTCGGCCACTTATAATCCTGACCCATATATCGGATATCTTCTATTTGCTCTTTTTTGTTTGATAGGGATGTGATTTTTGTATACAAATTAATATTTTCCTCTTTTGGGACGTTAATTTATTAGAAACCAGCTGTTAAGCGCTGCTTTGCTTGAAATTCTGTGCCTAAAATTCAATAAAAATATACTATTACTTAATCCAATAATATCCTACTTGCATACGAAATTTCATCAAATATCGTTCTGTATTTACGGCTGTGATGGACACATAAACACTCAAACTTTTAAATTTATAATATCAGTAGGATTAGACGGGTATAGTAGGATAAGTAGAATCGATTATAATATAATCGTTTATTATTTTAAAGATACATATAAATATGCCTGTTTATCGTTTGTAGGGATTCCAATATTGGAAGTTACTTTTTCCTTACATTATAATAGAAATATCGCCATTCAATCGTAGTCTATTGATTTGGAAAGCTCTCGCTTAACACAATCCATCAGCTGTGAAAATATTTAAATCTATATCACATTTTCATGAAAAACCCTAATCATCAAACCTCGTTCGTGTCACGTCTGCAAATGAGAGCCCTTTGAAACTACAACTAGACGCTCCATCGAAAATGTGCATCCAACTTTGGCGTTTATGTAAAGGCGTTACACTCGAGATTTGCATGTGTGATTTTTGCGGTGTTATCGTGGGTTGCCCGCCCTTTAGAGGGACGCTCGTTACTGCGTACATCATTGAAACACGCTAAGGGTCTGCGGCTGGGAGATTTCGAACAAAAAGGAGTTTTGAAACTCGACATGTCGAAACATCAGCTTGTTCTTTGTAGGTAAGCTGAATAGTGCTTTGTTTGGAGTTGTTACGATTCTGGTTACCAGGCTTGAGTAGTTCATATTTAAAGCGTGTTTACTTTACTGAATACGGGGTGTTTCAAAGGATGCTGTTGCTTTGTGCTATGGTACATCTCGGTTTAAGCGGTAAGGAGCTGTGTAATTGTAGAATATTTCTGTTATAAATGCTAGGATGCATTTGAAAGCATATAATATACGTCATCAATAGAGGTGTCAATGGTAATGTTTTTAATTAAAAAAGAGCACAAAAAATAGCTGAAGTGCTCTTTTCATTTTGAAGAAATTCCTATTTTGGATTTAGGTTTTTAGTGTAAATTAACACGTTATATATAGATAGAGAGATAAAACTTTATTGGTGCAAAAGATAGAAAAGTACAGTAAAAAGTAAAAAAGAACAACTTAAGAATAAGCTTTTGCACAACAGGCGGCTTTATCTCTACCAGGCAACCTTGGTCATAGGATAAGCTATGCATAGATAGGAGCAACAAACTGCAGTAAAAGAAAGAGAGAGAGAAAAAAGTTTTTACTGTTTTTCCTCATTAAATCATTAATTTAGACACTCGGTTTCAAAACTTTCTATCGCTACAATTTTCGTTTCAAAAATTGACCTAGTTAGCAAATTCCAATTCTACTCTAAAACTTTAAAAGTAAAAACATTTTAACGGCACTCGAAACGTCGCAATCATCAACCCTATCCTCGAACATCTAACTGAGTACATTTAAATGAATAAAACTATAATTAAAACAGGCCTTGACCGAAGTAAACCCAATTACACTCTACTCTGAATCACTCTGTACCCCGATAGAACACATTTCCAACATTTTGCAACAAACAAAATACAACTCTAATATGAAACACCAAAGAGATCAAAATACTCTAATTCGCTTACCAATTTTTCATTTTTATCACAGGTACAGTCGCGTTGAATATCAGTGAAAGCCGATCGAGTGACGGGTGGAATTTTTTCTCGACTGTACTTAGGTTTTAGGTCTCGGAGGTAAAATGACGTCAATGTAAATTGGATTTGAATTTATCTTTATTGGTTTTATTCTAAGCGATTTTGTCGGCTTTATTTTATCATTGGAAAATTCGACGCAAATTGTTTTTGACTGATCATTTTATAAATCACGCTGTATGAAATTATTTTACTCAAACTTTTATTGAATAGTGTTATTATGAATTTCGATTTATATTGAATTTATGATCGGCAGTTTGTTATTGGGTATATTCAATTGTTTGAAACTCTGATAATCATTTTGAATTACTATGAAATTTGGTGTTAATTTTGTTAAAAATAGCAAGATTGTTAGGCAAAGCGAATAAAAATTAATTAGTGAAGGTATATTTTCCCGCATTTTAATCAAGTAATTTTATCATCTTTTATTATTATCAATTAACGCCACAAAATATATGAATCAACTTTTCTTACAAATACAACTTCGTTAGCAAATTTTTTTCTTAACTTTTTAAGGTTCGTATTCGTTATTTAAAAATCGAATTTATATATTTAGGAACGGACAAAATATCTGTCTTCTTAGTGATTTTACTTTTTGTGTCTGTTGGCCATTGAATACATAATTTTTTATTTTTACTACATTAATACGCATAAGTACGTAAACAGCGGGCAATACTGCTTCACGCCGATCTTCTGCTGAGGGGGTGGAGTATATCAGTTGTATAGTTTCCATAGTACAAGCTTTGCTTAGTTTGGGACTAGAATGCGTAGTATTCAGAAACTATATTTCGGAATATTTATTTTTTATTTATTTACTCAACTTATAGCAATCATAAGACTTATTTGAGTACGTTTCTGACCGATCAGTAAACATTAATATATAATACGCTAACTGCGCAGTATTAGACGATTGCCGTTTTCGATGGTACAGTTGGCATCTCGCCAGAACCTATGTAATACATATTCCTTCGATTTATATCCCGATAGTTGCTTGTAAATTTTTGATGGAAGCCATGATATGTTTGTAAGGCAAATTGAAAAGTGTGAAATTGTGTGAATATGGTACAATGGAATGTGACCTAGATAAAATTATTTATTTATTTATTTATTTAATACTTTGTTTTAACACACCACATTAAATATATGAAAAAAAAAACAGTAAAATAATAAGGTTTATATAAAATTATGTTCTTTGTAAAAACCTGAATAAATATTTTTTTTACAAAAACTTTAAAGTAGGACACATTTTTTATTGTATTTTTGAGTTCGCGATATAATTTAAAAGAATATTTTTTTAGTACCGTTACATAAATTATTCATGATTTTTTACTAAATAAAACCCTAAAAATATATTAGCAGTTAAATAAATAATTTAGTTTGGCTCTCTATTATTACAAAACACATTAACCTTTTCCCTCACTTATCTGTAATCGTTTTCCTCAATTTCCTCGAAGGTAACCTCCCCATACTTGTTGATGTTTATAAGCGGTGTTTACTACCACCCACGGTTACACTTATTTCTACATAAATATACGGTGTACAAGTATTTTTGTTAAAAATATGTGATCCTTTGAGACAGCTAAATGGAGGTTTTGAATGTTTACTGAATCATTATTTTAGGACATTAAAAATAGAGCATTTTAAAAAATAAAGTTTGTTTACCCAATCTTCGCAACTACCGGAGGATGTTAATATTCCTTCTAATTACGATAGGCCAGTAAGGCCTTAATGGGCTATCTATATTTATTTTATTTCATAGCAGGCAAACGGGGCGTGCGGTTCACCTGATGTTAATTGACTGGCCACAGCCCATAAAGATCTACAACATGGAATGTCGAAGAGGCTTGGAGAGGAATAACTGCAGGAAGTTGAGAGAAAGCAGAACAAGACGGGAGAGGATTGGGATGGAAATACAGGCTCAGGCTATAATAACGATGGTATGCGGATAAAACTGCGGGGCAAAGCCTAAAGTAACTCTTCGATCAACAATACATCTAGTACAGGATCCCAGTTACACGGTTCATCATTTATTACAAACAAGCTGATTTTTTGTGAGTAGCTTTCTTTTACAGAAAAATTCAATATCTTTGATGTAAAGTAGTTACAAAATAAAGTCCGTAAATCTGTTAAAAAAAAAGAAAAAAGGAAAATACAAAAAGTCGAAATAGCTGTAGAACTAGTTCAGAATCAGAACCAGTAAAATAGCCGACTACATAATCAATACATACAGGGTGAAATAAAAAATAGTAAAAAAGTGAAGGCCCTAGTCGATATTACAGCCATACTTCAAAGTATTAGCTCGCTAAACAAAAAGCTACATATTGCTAACTCCGTACTGCAGCATTCCATAATAAAAAAAATATTGATTCATGAAGACATATTAAATAAAATACATCTTTAAATTAACGTATGAAACTCCAGACATACATTTTTAAGAAAAATTCTATATTTTTTTTTATGTACAGTACAAAATAAAGTTCGTAAATCTGTTAAAAAAAAGAAAAAAGGAAAAAAAAGTCGAAATAGCTGTAGAACTAGTTCAGAATCAGAATCAGTAAAATCACCGACTACATACATCAATACAGTGTGAAAAAAAAATATTAAAAACGTGAAGAATCTAGTCGATATTACAGACATACTTCAAAGTATTAGCTCGCTTAATAAAAAACTACATGTTGTTATCTTAGTACTGCAGCATTCCATAATAAAAAATAAAGATTGATACGAGAAAAAATCAATATGTTTGATGTACAAAATAAAATCCATAAATTTGTAAAAAAAAGAAAAAAGGAAAATCTAAAAGAACGAAATAGCTGTAGAATAAGTCCAGAATCAGAATCAGTAAAATAGCCGTCTACATAATCATACATCAATACATACAGGGTGAAATAAAAAATATTAAAAACGTGAAGGCCCAAGTCGATATTACAGCCATACTTCAAAGTATTAGCTCGCTTAACAAAAAGCTACATGTTGCTATCTTCGTACCGCAGCTGCTTAACGGCGACCCGGATCAATGTGGATAAAAAATACCGTTTTCTTACACCCTTTGTAAATCTTCGGATTTTATGTGTATAATACTACCGGCGCGTACAATATGGACTATATAAGAATGGAATGTATGGATTTGGAATTCGCTTTAAAGTTGGTTTTTTCAGTAAGGATCAATTCGCAAAGTTGATATGAATGTTATGTCTAGTTATAGGCTGCATTCGTTTATTTCAACCAATCTTGATAGAGTTTAGTTCATTAAACAGAAGACTTTATTACAAAAATGAGTAAACATCAAAAATTGTTTTTGAAAAAATGTTTGTTATCATCATGCTTTTCCAAATATACACAATATAATGTCCAATGAAATACGCCTACTATATCAAACTAAAATAGATAAATTAGTGCCATTATATGCTAATATATGTAATGTGATCCCATACCAGTGTCCCGATATAAATCAAACATAAATAGAGCCACGAGTAAATTCACAAATTGAAACCTGTAAAGCTGGCCAAATGAAATAGTACTTTATTACAAGTAATTAGAATCGTAAATCGAACGGTTTATATCTAAACGTGATAATTTACCACAGAATTTACCGCTAGTAAAACAAGATCTATAGAATCCACTCTCGACGAAGCTTTTAATTTTCTTTGAATTTTTAACGCTTTGGGAAGTGAGAGGTTGTTTTAACGTTGTGGCTACAGTCGGCATATACGCATAATTTACTCTGTTTATGATATTAATATTTTATCATTTTTTATAACAGACAACATATTAGAAATGTATAATGCTATTTTGCCCTACACACCCGTTTTATTACCTTTTTTTTCATATTTTGTTACATGTTCTCAATGTCTTGTAAAAATATTGAAGGTTAGATCAAAATAACCGTGTATAATAAAGGACTGTTTTCTCTTCATGGTAATGAATGTATCAAAGTCATTTTTTTCATTTTTAATTATAATAATTTTTGTGAAAGGTTATCTTATGCGTTTTTATTAAATGCGCGATATAATTTCTCAGTAAACCGCAATGAATTTGACACCAAAAAATATCGGTTTAAAAAACCATTCTAACTTAGAAAAACTGTTTAAAATTAGATTTTAGGTTGACTTGTCTACTTTTTTAATAATTTTAAATAATACTTACTGATTTTTAATCTTATGTGTTCTTTGCAAAAAATTAACGCTAAGTGTTTCGTAAATCTTCAAATAAGAGTTAAGTGATACATTAATATCGTATAAATAAATATGTAGTGTCATTACAATATTGTAATGACACTACATATTTATTTATGGTTATATGTATAACCACTTTAGCTAATCAAACAATAAACTTTAAAATATAAACTGTTTCATAAACGGGCATCAGAAGCCCCCACGTCAATATTAGATTAAATCCACCACAGTAAATAAAGATTAAAAATATTTTCATCGAATGTAGACTAGTAGAGAAGTTTCTTACTTTTCCTATGGAACAATTTCAGTATGAATACCATTTTTGCTGACCGTACGTTTTGAACGGCAGGTCGGCAGTGTTGTGGTTTAGGCGCCAACGTTTGACAGGGCATTCTGATTCCACTGGCTGATATCCATTCGTGAGGTACATTCGTGCTTTTGATTGCCTTCCTCTGTGAAGGCAATATCTTGTTAAAGATTCTCACGAATATTCATTGTTTGATCTCAATCGATTTATGAACAATAAAACTTGCTTTTTGTCGGTTTGTCAAACATGATGTGTTTTCTGCCTGTAACTTAATTTTATCTTTTTAACCATGTAAATTATTAGTACACGATTCGAAAAGGAGAAATTCTGTCTTCTACCTTATAATATAATCTAACATTTTCTAATGTTCATGATTAAAATAATAAATGTATCAACATCAACCACTATTGATAATTACATAAGATTAAGTTAACTCTTTGTAAGTCATTTTTAAATCATCATTGCCTGCTGTGTTTATCTAAAACTAATATTATATTTATATGTAACCCATATTTTAAGTTAGCCAGTAAGCTTCTGATAACTCTTGTTATCAGATGTTATGTTAAAGAGATGAAATATATCGAGGATCTTTAACTTTTTATCAATACGCCATCAACAGTTATAAAAATCTCCTCTTATATTGACTTAAACATAAACTTTGTATCGATTTTAAGTCACATGGTTGTATGAAAATGGATCCAAACTCTAAAGTGCCTAGTTCCTAAACTATAAAGTTTGAGGCCAGCGACAGCTGGATACAAATATAAAAATCGCTTGTATCCTTCAAGACCCACTGCTTAGCTCCGTGAGAAATGATATGAAATATACTATTTTCTGTTATTTGCGACACATTAAACGGCAACATAAGCTTTATCGGTCTAAAAATAGCTTTATCGATTTAATATTATGAAGGAGACGGTTTGCTGTTTGTATGTATGTGCCTCTTTTACTTGATTATTAAATGAAAATCAGCGCTGTGGGTGTAAAAACCTAGCAGCATGCCCAATTGCCATGCTATAGTGTACGTTTCTTTTTTTATTTGTTCTGTCGCTTTATAAATGGCAATAAAGCTTTTTTCCCTTTTTTATTATTTTTAATTATTTCTTTTTGTTACTATTTATACGATTTTTGTGAAAGTCTCTCATCTACCTCGATGAGAGACTTTTAACCGTCTCATTAAATTGCCATTCACTTTTTACTAATTTCTTTATTCGAGCGAAGAAACGCGTAACAGCTAGTTAATCTATACTAATACTATAAATAGGAAAGTTAAGATTGTTTGATTAAGTAGAAAATGTTTGCCTATATGACTTCATCGCTCTCGAAATAAAAAAATATTTTATCATTAGAAAATGGAATCATAAAAAGTAGGTAACTTAATATGCAAGCGAAAGACAAGCGAAACGCCGCTGATAGTGTATTATTAACAAAGAAAAAATATGTTTTGTTTATTCGTGTGTACCTCGCAATGGAGCTTCGTAAATTCTGTTGTGTCATGTCCGTCAAATAAATATTTTTTCTTTCTTTATCATGGCATATTTATTGCTCACAAAGTCCACTTTTTACCGTGAAATCTTATTCTATGGAAATCCACCTCTTATTTATTTCTATGATGCCCGGTTTCTGAGCCACTTTAACGTTATCTATTCTATAGCGCAAAACATCCGATAACTGTGACAATTGCATTTCTGAGTAACGCATTATTGTGTTTTTTTTTCAGAAATTTGTGTAACAGTTAACTTTAATTAATCCATAGTTATTGACAGTTAAACTAAAATACTCGTCATAAGTGGGTAAAATCACGGAATCGAAAAAACTCGTTTAACCATGGGTAACATTGAGTATATAAATCCCCAAGCCAGATTTTAATAATCACTTTAAACTTGGCAACGCGCCACAAAAGAAATCAAACGCTAAACCGGACAAAACGCAGTATCTGTATTCAGTTTGCGTACACGAGGACAGGGGAAATTTATCGAAGACATAATTGGTTTCGTATTGGTGCGCGGGTCCATTCCAGTAATGGCGGCCACCGCTTGATTTGATACCTACGATTCTGTTACATTTCAGGATTGCTGATTTATTTGGCAGCGGGCTAATGGACATTCGTTCCATTAACTTTCCACTCGTAAATCGGATTGAGTATTATCAAATGAGGCTTAGTGCTGTTTATTAGTGACCTGTTGATAATACGTCACGAAATTAGCTACACTATGAGATATGTGATTTTCTAATAGTATTTGATGGAAGAAAGCAATTCAAGTGCAAGTATTGCTACATAATAATAAAGAATCCATTGAGTGTTTCACTAATATTTGATTGTTTTACATAAAAAAAGTATTATAAGGTTGTGATATAGGAAGAAATTAAGTATTTAAAAGAGCAACATAGTCACGTTACGATAATTTTGATATGAACTTAAGCTATTAGGTTCATGTCAAACATATAAGTTTTACATATAACAGACTAATTCCACTTTACAGAGCTTTATTGAAGACATAACTGGTTTCGTATTGGTGCGCGGGTCCATTCCAGTAATGGCGGCCACCGCTTGATTTGATACTTACGATTCTGTTACATTTCAGGATTGCTGATTTATTTGGCAGCGGGCTAATGGACATTCGTTCAATTAACTTTCCACTCGTAAATCGGATTGAGTATTATCAAATGAGGCTTAGTGCTGTTTATTAGTGACCTGTTGATAATACGTGACGAAATTAGCTACACTATGAGACATACGTGATTGTCTAATAGAAGTTTTTGATGGGAGAGAGCAGTCCCAAGTGCAAGTATTGATATAGAATAATAAAGAGTCCATTGAGTATTTCACTTATAGTTGATTGTTTTACATAAAAGAAGTATGAGAATGAGACTTGAAAGAAATTAAGTATACTATAAAAGAGCTCCGTGACTACAGTTAGCATAATTTTGATAAGAACGTAAACTATTAGGTGCATGTCAAATGTATAAGTTTTACATATAACAGACTAATTCCACTTTACAGAGGTTTATCAAAAACATGATTGGTTTCGTATTGGTGCGCGGGTCCATTTCAGTAATGGCGGCCACCGCTTGATTTGATACCTACGATTCTGTTACATTTCAGGATTGCTGATTTATTTGGCAGCGGGCTAATGGACATTCGTTCCATTAACTTTCCACTCGTAAATCGGATTGAGTATTATCAAATGAGGCTTAGTGCTGTTTATTAGTGACCTGTTGATAATACGTCACGAAATTAGCTACACTATGAGACATACGTGATTGTCTAATAGAAGTTTTTGATGGGAGAGAGCAGTCCCAAATGCAAGAATTAATACAGACTAACGAATAGTCCATTGAGTGTTTCACTAATATTTGATTGTTTTACATAAAATAAGTATTATAATGTAATAAAATACAAATGAGACTTCAAAGAAATTAAGTATTTAAAAAAGCTGCGTGACGACAGTTTATATAATTTTGATAACTAATGAAAACTATTAGTATCATATCTGTTCTTAAATAGTCAAATGTAGAAGTTTTACATACACTAATTCCACTTTACAGAGGTTTATCGAAGACATAATTTGTTTCGTATTGGTGCGCGGGTCCATTCTGGTAATGGCGGCCACCGCTTGATTTGATACCTACGATTCTGTTACATTTCAGGATTGCTGATTTATTTGGCAGCGGGCTAATGGACATTCGTTCCATTAGTTTTCCACTCGTATTGAGTATGATCAAATGAGACTTAGTGCTCTTTAATCACCTGTTGCGTCTACAAGTTAGGAACAAAAATAAATAACTTGTATTGAAGATGGATAATAACTTAAAAAGTATCTGGTGGAATTATTTTAAAGCAATAAAGAAGTGTCCACGATTCCGTGATACACATCCCTTGCTACGCGTAGACATTCATTACTATGTGTATACATTTCATGCTTCGCGTAGATATTCCTTGCTATGTGTAGACATCCCGTGCTGTACATAGACATTACTTTCTAGACATAGACATCTCGTGCTACACGTACATCCCTTGCTAAGTTTAGACATCCCGTAGTATACATAGAAATTCCTTGCTACATGTAGATGTCGCTTACTACACGTATACATTTTTTGCTACGCTTAGATATTCGGTCCTACACATAGACATTTCATGCTCTACGAAAAATTCCGTGCTACGCACAGCCATTCTGTGCTACTCATAGGTTCGGCGAATTACCTTATATTTCTTGAGCCTGCGTACGGAGATACTGTTATATTATGGTATGGTTTACGGATAGCTGTTAACATAGAATATTAGATAACCTACATGTTCTTTTGTTTGCTCTATCTTATATGTTTTTCAATCTCCAATATGCCGTTGCATATAATTAAATTGCTTGTATCGAAATAACATTTATCAACGTAACAGCATAAAAGTATCGCATTAAATAAAACGTTACTATCATGAAATATAACAGCAATTAAACGTCGTCAAGTTGTATATTTTAATATTTATATCCGGTGGTATGCGCGCCGTCAATTGCCGTGATCGATGTTACCCGCGGTTAAAATATACGGTCACGACTGGTGTTCATAGACTAATATGATCACTGAACATGAGAAGACCTACATTTCCCCAAGCTCACTGTTGAGTCAATTGGTTTCAAGTTTCAATTTTGCTGATGTTTGTTTGACTAAAAAATAAGTCCTATTTTCAAATATGTTGTAGCTTGCTCCATAAAAATGTTTTAGAGTGTTACATGTTCAACTAAATTTAACTTTGTATTTGTTGTTGCTTGCTTAACTAAAAACGTCCCAATTTTAAGCTTGCAGTAACGTTCATCAACGGAGCTTAAAAGTATCGTATTAAAGGGGCACTATTTCATGAAAAATCGCAGCTATTAAACGTCGTCAAGTTACGTTTTTTAATATGAATATCCGGCGGACTCGCCACGAAATATTACGCCGCGGATCGGATGCGCGCTGTCAATTGCCGTGATCGATGTTGCCCGCGGCTAGAATACATGGTCACTTCTGGTGTTCATAGATTATTATGATCACTGAACATGAGAAGAGTTACATTTTTCCAAGCACACTGTTTTATAAAAAGCGGTTCTAAGTTTAAATTTGCTTCATTAAAAATGTTCCATTTTAGAATTAGTTAATACATGCTTAATGCTTAACTGAATGAAAGAAAAACATCGTACATATATTGTTGCCTGCTCAACTAAAAACGTCCCAATTTTGAGCCTGCAATAACGTTCATCAACTGAGCTTAAAAGTATCGTATTAAAGGGGCACTATTTCATGAAAAATCGCAGCTATTAAACGTCGTCAAGTTACGTTTTTTAATATTAATATCCGGCGGACTCGCCACGAAATATTACGCCGCGGATCGGATGCGCGCTGTCAATTGCCGTGATCGATGTTGCCCGCGGCTAGAATACATAGTCACTTCTGGTGTTCATACACTATTATGATCACTGAACATGAGAAGACCTACATTTTCCCAAGCTTACTGTTGTATAAAAATCGGTTCCATGTTTAAATTTGCTGATGCTTCCTAAACTAAAAATTAAGTTCTATTTTCGAATGTTGTAGCTTGCTCCATTAAAAAAATGTTTTAGAATTTGATGTTACATGCTCAACTAAATTTAACTTTGTATTTGTTGTTGCTTGCATAACTAAAAACGTCCCAATTTTAAGCTTGTAAAAACATTCATCAACGGAGCTCAAAAGTATCGTATTAAAGGGGCACTATTTCATGAAAAATCGCAGCTATTAAACGTCGTCAAGTTACGTTTTTTAATATTAATATCCGGCGGACTCGCCACGAAATATTACGCCGCGGATCGGATGCGCGCTGTCAATTGCCGTGATCGATGTTGCCCGCGGCTAAAATGCACGGTCATGGATACAGTTTTTTATTCTGTCGCATAGATAAAATATATTTTGCTGTGACATTCTACGTTTAAATCGAGTTTTTGCACCAATAGACTACGTGTAATTTTTTATTTTTGGTGTCCTGAAACTTTTTGTTTTATTTGTCGTTTCATATTTCAGTATTTTTTTAAGTGAATGGAAATTCTTTTGGTGCATACAACAAACTATACACATATTTATTTATTCATCGAATCCCTTCAGTAGTTCAAAATAAACATCCAAACATCCAAATTTTTACATTTATAATATTAGTAGTATTACTAGATAAATCTGCGCCAAATGTCTCTATATTATACTCTGTAAGATTGAAAAGAATATGTGTAATAAAAACTTCATTATAAAAAGTACTACCATATTATTTAGTCCCATATACTAAATAATGGGACTAAATAAACTATTGTCAAAAAATGGGTTCTGACTGGTTACCTACTAAAACTAAACTACTAAAATTAGAACTAAATTTGCTCTTCTCAGTACCAACCAGGTCTGCAGTTCCATGTCGGGGAATAATAGGAGAGGCATCAGACAAGTATCCAGCTTGTCTCAAACACCTCCCCAAAAATGGTCCTAGCTCTCGGAATGCTCTCGAAAAGAAAAAAATAATTTATATAACTCTGCAAAATACAAAGCAGGACACAAATTAAATTTTAAATTTTACTTAATTCTAATACAGATATCACGAGTCACGACTGTGCAATAGTACAGAGCCAAATTGACGACCCGGTTGGCGCAGTGGTTCAGCAATGGTCTATTGCGCCGGAGGGTGTGGGTTCGATGCCCACGAGCAGAAAATTACTATGTGATGAACATTGCAATTTTCTACTGTCTGGGTGTAAATTTATCTATAGTACATATGTATTTACAAAAAAGTATGTTTAAGTATGTCTATCAGTTATCTAGTTTCCATAGTACAAGCTTTGCTTAGTTTGGGACTAGATGGCGTTGTTAAATGTCCAGGAATATTTATTTATTTATTTATTTAAATGAGGTGGCCACTCAGCTTATGTAACGGCGTCAATGTCAACCGAAGCGCTGATTTTCAGTGGCCTTTTTAAACCAACCACCAATGAAATACAAATGTTTTATCGACAATGTTATTTTATAATTTGTTTCGTAACGTTTGTTCAAGCTCACCGGTCACTTTATTTATTAGTGTTATGAACATTTAGCCAATTACGCTATTTTATGGTAATTATACGACAATACATATCAAATGCAGGCAATATATGGCAAAGTTTTCGTTTAATTAGTTTCGATTGTTTTATTTGTAATAGTTATTTGTACCTGAATAAATATTGAAGTGAACAAGTTTTTTTTCAACATAGATAATAGTATTTATTATTTTTTTATGAACTTACTAAACATACTCCTTGGTTTAACATGCATAACTCATGAAAATGAAAGAATCAAACTCTTTGTATGAAAATATTAATTGAATTACGTAAACGAACAATATTGAATTAAACAATAATCGCAAATTCAACAAACAAAAAGGAATGATTAATTTAGAATGAATAAAATATCGCCGCTGTCAGTGGGGCGCGGTTTGGTGCTAATATACGTCGGCTGAGGGCGGTAAAAGAAAAATACGGCTTTCGGACAAATGCCGGTGTAATGTGGGCAACACTGGAATTGATTGCTGCCTGAGTTTGTTGCCAGTCGCTAAAGGAATTATGTCGCTTGTTTTCTTTTCTCTATCGGATTACGTTGTTTGAGTAATGTTTTGAATTAGGTGCTAGGTTTTCTTTTATATGGCTTGTTGTTGGTTTTAATGACAGATAAATTGATATTTTACAAAAATAAAAAAACTCTGCAACTTCAAAGAAAATTCTTTTTTCATCAATTTTGTTGGTATTTTGACAATGAAACTGACATTTTACTATAATCACAAAGTAACCAAAGCGTTAAAAAAAATAAAATTAATAAAATATGGCCGCTGTCAGTGGGGCGCGGTTTCGTGCTAATATACGTCGGCTGAGGGCGGTAAAAGAAAAATACGGCTTTCGGACAAATGCCGGTGTAATGTGGGCAACACTGGAATTGATTGCTGCCTGAGTTTGTTGCCAGTCGCTAAAGGAATTATGTCGCTGGTTTTCTTTTCTTTACCGGATTAGCTTGTTTATATTGCAATGTAACGGAATCGTATAAGAATTCATTTATAATCAAAGTCAAAGTCAAAGTCAAAACGTTTAATTTCCAAATTGGCTTCTTTCGAGGCGCTTTTAGAACGTCATTTACATAATAATATATATTTTTTTATTTACCACTGATTCGAAAACCTGTCTCTACCGAGAAGAACCGGCAAGAAACTCGAGTAGTTAATCTTTTCAAAAAGTTTGAAAAAATCTGAGAATTCGTTGTAGTTAGTTTTGAAAGAATTGAATTTTAATTTATTTTAATACTTTAAAATTAAATTTAGGTCTTTGAATTTTGGCATACACTAATTATAAATAATTAGTTCATATTTCATAAAATCAAGTTCTAGAAGATGAGAAATACTATCTTGATAAAAACAGATTTCCTAATGTGATATAATGAAATGGAATCAAACCATATTCAAGAACATTCATTTATTGTTTTAGGAACAGTTGTTCTTGTAAGGTTCTGTATTTTAATTACTTTTCCAGATAATTCCGTTGTAATTGATGTTAATAAAGTTGGACTTATTCTATATGACTATTTAAAAAAACTAAGAATCTCGGTTTTCAAAGAAAATTGAAATAGCAATATACATGCTTTTTTAGTTTCTATAATAAACTTTGCCCTAACTTATTTATAACTTAAATGTTGTGCTTACAAAGACCATGTGAACATTGATCATTTAACTAATAATATATATATTTTTTAGTTTTTATAACAAACTTTGCTCCAACTTATTTATAACTTAAACATTTATTTGTTCCAGATACTATAGCATTACGGGATGTCCAGATGATAGCTCCATCAGCAGTCAAACTTGGGGATACAGTGCTGCTCGGTTGTAAATGGGCCCTAGAGGGCAATGAGACCCTATATAGTGTGAAATGGTATAGAGGAAGGCAGGAGTTTTTTAGTTACCTGCCTAAGGAGTACCCGTTTACAAGGATCTTCGCACAGCCAGGGATTGACGTGGATGTAAGTGTTTTCTTTTATTTTACTTTTTTAGAAACTATATTATTACGAGATGTTCAAATGATAGCACTATTAGCGGCCAAACTTGAGGATACTCGGATGATGCCCGGTTGTAAATGGGCCCTAGAGGGCAATGAGACTCTATATAGTGTGAAATGGTACAGGGGAAGACAGGAGTTCTTTAGTTACCTGCCTAAAGAGTACCCGTTTACGAGGATCTTCGCACAGCCAGGGATTGATGTGGATGTAAGTGTTTTTTTTTATTTTACTTTTTTAGAACCTATATTATTACCAGATGTTCAAATGATAGCACTATTAGCGGCCAAACTTGGGGATACAGTGCTGCTCGGTTGTAAATGGGCCCTAGAGGACAATGAGACTCTACTTAGTGTAAAATGGTACAGGGGTAGACAGGAATTCTTTAGCTACCTGCCCAAATAGTACCCGTTTACGAGGATCTACGCGCAGCCGGGGATCGACGTAGATGTAAGTGTTTTTTTGTTTTTTTCTTCTTAAAAATTTATACTATTATAAGATGTTCAAGTGATAGCACCACTAGCGGCCAAATCTGGGCGATACAGTGCAGTGGTTGTAAATGGGCACTAGAGGGTAATGATAAATATACAGTGTGAAATGGTAGAGGAAAGGCAAGACTTTTTTAGCTGTCTGCTTATAGAATATCTCTTTACCTAGATCTTCGTGCATGCACAAATATGTAAGTTTTTTTCTTTAAGAAATCCTAATTTTACATTGGGTTCACATTAAATAATATAACAATGAGGGTTCGAATAACTTCTTAAGTGTCATCAATTAATGATACAGAATTACTCTTAACTATTAGCATATTAAATATGTGTAATCCTGAAATACTGTAAATTACAGTGTGATATATCCCAGTAAATCTCGTATATCGCTCGAAGCTATACCCGTTTCAATGACACGGAGATATGGCACAAATTAGCAAGTATTAGATCCCACGAAAGGATATGTCGAAGCTCGCATATAACATGCTAACGATATAATTGTTAGCTGAGAGTTGAGTGTTAGTTGAGGTTGAGATTAAAGCTAGGCGTCCACAGGTCGGTATTGACGCATCGGTTTCTTTATTTGACGACCCTATTAGCGCAGTGGAGTGATGGTTTATTGCGGATGTTGTGGGTTCGAACCCCACAAGTAGAAAATTATGATGTGATTAGGATATGGCGAAGCTCACGATATAATGGTTAGCTGAGAGTTGAGTGTTAGTTGAGGTTGAGATTAAAGCTAGGCGTCCACAGGTCGGTATTGGCGCATCGACTTCTTTATTTGACGATCCGTTTGGCGCAGTGGAGAGATAGTCTATTAAGGGTGTGGGTTCGATGAGGATATGTCTAAGCTCACGATATAATTGTTAGCTGAGAGTTGAGTGTTAGTTGAGGTTGAGATTAAAGCTGGGCGTCCACAGGTCGATATTGACGCATCGGATTTTTTATTTAACGACCCGATTGGCGCAGTGGAGTGATGGTCTATTGCGGAGGGTATGGTTTTGATCCGCACAAGTAGAAAATTTTGAGATGAACATTTCAATTTTCTACTTTCTGGGTGTTAATTTATCTATAGTGTGTATGTGTTTACATATAGTATGTTTAAATATGCCTGTAAGTGTGTTATCCTGTGTGGCGACGGGTTAGAATACCTGTGTCGCCACCCCATTTCTACCCGTGGGTGTCGTACGAGGCGACAGACGGTAATTATGCTGCACAACATCTTCAGCAATAAAAGAGTGGGAGCCGTAATTGCACAAGTGGGCCTAACTCGCACTGGTGTAATTACCACCTCCCAGCAGAAGACCGGCGTGAAGGAGTATTGCACTGTGTTTCATTCGGTGCGCGGGGGCCTGTTTTTCCATCCCATCCCTCTCCCATCCTGTTCTACTCCTCTTCCAATTTCCCAACATTAATCCTCTCCTGATCCCCTCCCCTTCCTTCAAGCCGGCAAGGCATCTGTGACACGTTTATGTTATTGAAATTCATGGGCTGTGTTCAGTCACTTAACATCATGTGAAACACATGTTCCGCTTGCCTGCATCAACATAAAGAAAAAATTGTGAATGAAAGATCAGACCCATTTATTTATGTGAGTGGGTGTGCCAGATACCCTGATCCCTAATTATTCCGTTCATACACAATAATTGTTTCCTCGTCCTTAATTCTATAGAGGGTTTAACAGAGCAACCACAAATGATTTTAAAAGCATTTATTTATGTTAAAGATCAAAGAATATAATCGTCAGGTACTGTGTTATTTCGAGCATTGCTATTAATCATGAATAGAAGGTTCTTCGTAATGAATTATATCTAAAAAGGTAATGTTATGTAATGTTTATATTCTATTAAATGGATAGAATGTAATGAATACTTGATGCATATAAATTATTCACATAAAGGCTTTATATTCCGTTAACATAATTGTGAAATTAAAATCTTTCCTATTTCCTCCTTATATATGAATAAACTATGTCTGCCCGTTTTCTTTCGTTATAAAAGAAACCTACATTTTATTAAATTAAAATATATGTAATTTAAATAAAGTATTCTAAATTTTTATCCGTCATAGCGAGTCGGAATCACGCATGGAGGGTTCCGTATCAAATCCCCTTAAAATTTTCTTATTTTCAGTGCGGCAATATGTTTGCTATCTCTTTAGAATAGAATAGAATAGAATAGTTATTTATTTGTCAGAAACATGGTTTAAAAGCTGTTGATAATATACATTTGTGTCACATGTCTCGCCATACAATGTGGCATACAAATTTAATTATTAAGTCGAACATATAAATTAATAATTAGGAATAGTCACAAGATACACATATTGGTCAGAACAGAGAATTAGTCACTTTACTCTTAAACTACTTATATACGTTAAAATCATAATATTCCTTGATAGAGTAGAAACAGCATTGTATTAACCATTTTTTAAGTCGTTGTTGAAAAATTGTAAATGGTAATTTTCTTATTGTCAGAGGCAATCTGTTATATATTTTCGGTATCATAGAGTGGCAGTTCTTAGAATACAAGGCTGTTTGACATTGCGGCAATTGTAATTTATAAGGACTTTAAATCTATAACAGATTTTTTAAACAATGGCATTTAAAGATAAGTGTAAGGTCAGCTACAGCTGATCTGACTCCATATGTAGCAACTTGTTGTTCCTATGGACCTAGCTAGTTATGCCGAGAGGGTGATATGAGCCTCATATTTCCTTAATCTCATCTCAGGCGATACAATGTCTTTGTCTTAAAGGAACACATAATTTGTGAAAGTCCCAGATTTATGAGATAATACACACATAGACAGACAGACAGCGGAGGCTTAGTAATAAGGTCCGTTTTTACTTTTTAGGTACGGAACCCTAAAAACAGTAAAATATTATTTAAATTCAACCCAAAAGGACAATTTAACTCAGCTCCATTCAACCTATCAACGGTCAATTGCAGTTTATATTTCAAACGTAGAAACATTTTTAAATGCTTTTGCGTCCAATTAACTGAAACTCGGTATATTTTTAATACGCCATTTGAAGCAACAAGTACATAAAACTTGGAAGTTATATAAATCGAGTCCAATCTTCTTTCAATTATTATTTTAATTTTATAAGCAATGGCTCACTGAAAAGGGAAATTAACAACGAATGCTGTAAGTTTTATTCGTTAAGTTAAGATAAATAGATAAGTTTAAAACGTTGAGGAATTTTATTCCTAATCTACAAGAATATTGTAAAGTAATAGTGTATTTGTTTGTTGGAACAAAATTTTACAAACTATTGCATTTAGAAAATGATTCCTTATTATGATAGGTAGGTCATGGAAGGCTATAGCAATACAACCATGGGTGAAACTCTGAGGCCCGGCTATTGAAATATACCGGATGCTCTAAACTCACTTTTCTTTATACATATCTCTCCTTCTCTCCTCTTTTTCTCTTCTTAAACTGGCAACCATTTATTGTTAAGGGTGTTCATGGGCTGCGGTAGACTACATGTTTTTTTTATACCTCTGACATGAAAAAATATCTCTAAACCCAACTATAATCGTTCAAAAAAAAGAAAATATGTTTGATGTACCATTTTATTATCATCTATTTGAAATCTCCAGCTTAAACAGAATCATATGATAAGAAAAACAATTTTTCTATGAAATAATCTTAAATCGCAGATTTAGTCTGTAAGATTATATAAAAACTCTTTTCAAATAATTTTCTTTAGAGGCTTTCGAAACTGGCATTGTAATCCATTTTATAAAAAGAATATGAAATATTACGCAAAATGTTAAAAAGATCCTCTTTATCATAAATGAATTAGAATACCATATACATGAGAGTATTTATCTTTCCAAAGTAAATAATATACTGGGAATATATTCCTTTATGCGTACACTCGTTTGCCTTTTAAGCATTCAAAGAGAATGCAAAAATATTTGATCATTTCGTGAGGGGATGGGTCAGGGTATCCGGTATGGGTGGTTCAAACCTTTTACTGTGAGTGTTTAAATTTGAAGGCAGTCCGATTTCGAATGGATGGGAGATTTGGGGAAACTTTTGTATGGACTTCTTAAATCAAACGATGCTGACTGTTGTAACATACATTTTATATGGTGAATGAAGTAAAATTATTTGGGTCATGTGATTTTAAGCAGGCACGGATCTGTTCTAATATAGACAAATACACACACCTCTATTAGCTATTGGGCTTGTGACTTAATTTTCGTGATTTTTGATGTTTTCTTTTAAAATGCTCTACCAGTAACGCGCGGAAGGGGGTGTTCTTTTTGAAAGTCTGTTTGGCATGCCCAAACACTTTATGAGTAATTTCATATTCTAACTCTCACATAAAAATTCTTAGGACTTTTTTTAGAAAGAAATAGATTCCTTAAGAAAAAAAATAATCTGAGGAATAGATTAAACAGGAAATTGGAGAAGGAATAGGTAGAAAGAATGAATTGAGCAAGAAATATCAACAAAGGACTAAAATCCTTTGTTAACTGTAACATGGAACAACTAATTGTCTTTTCTGTCTGTGGTGGGCTTATGGCTAAAGTAGTGAAGTGATTTTTTTTTTAATTTTTAACATAATCGATTTGACTTTTTGTCAATTTTTCATGAGGAACATTTGTTTTCAACATTGAAATAGCCTATAAAATATAGCCTATGTTACTCGTGGTTAATGGAGCTTTCGGATAGTGAAAGAATTTTTAAAATCGACCCAGTAGTTCGAGCCTATTCATGACAAACAAACAAACAAAGTTTTCCTCCTATAATATTAGTGTAGATAAGAATTATTAACGCTTCAACATGAAATTTAAAATGTTTTAAAAATGTACTTTGTTTGGAAAGACCCACAATATGTTATTTTCACGTGGATCGGGTTTTATACACAAAAATATTCTCTTAATTTCAATCAGGCCGATATTTTTCCCAATGTTTTTACTGGATTTTAATGATTTTTGCGTTTGTTATCTTTTAATGGATGTTTTAGGAAAATAAAGATATTGTATGAAATTAAATGGAAACTTTTAATTGTGTACAAAACAAAATTTAGGGTATTCGTTATAGAGTTACACAATTGAATTGAAATAAATAAAATATCACAATTCGAACTGTACAAATAAATAAACTTCTTAAATAACTTTAAAAAAAGTCTAAATCTATACATATAATAAAACAGTAACCGAACCATTTCTGTACATTGAATATTTTTCAAAAAGAGTAAATGGTATGCAATATGTATGTTCTATAGATACCAAAACCATGGTTAAAAATTTTTTTTTCTGTTTGTATGTTTGTCTGTTTGTCTGTTTATCTGTTTGTATGTGCGTCAATCACGTAATAACCACTGGGCAGATTTTGATAAAATTTCACATGCTTATAGACCAATATTAGGTGCAACTTATAGGCTACATTTTATTTGAAAAAAAATATTTTTAGGGGTGGCTTTTCATACATGTAAACGGAGGGTATAAAAATAAATTCACGAATAGATAATTAAATGAGGTGTCATTTGATACGTCTCTAAAAATGAAATAAAGGTTTCTCAATGCGTTTTTTGCTAAAATAAATATTTTTTGAGATATACGCTTCTCAAGTCGTGAAAATGTTATACCACGTGACAATGTGAGGTTTTGGTTGAGTTGCGAACATGCTTTTTTATACTCTTAACGTATAGATTAAGACATTAAAACACTCAATGAATGCTCTAAAACCTTCAAAAAATAACTAACTCTCCGCCCGCGGCTTCGCTCGCGTGGATTACAATTTTCTGTATTTTAAAGAGGCGCGCGCATTGTGAGATTTTGGTCAAACCTATTTCCATAGAAAATTATAAAAAAGCTATATAAGCGGTCCTTCAACCGTAATTTTTTAAACTTTTGTTGTGCGCTTCTAAAAAGTAAAGAAATTAATGGCCCACGCGCGCGAAGCCGCGGGCGGAAAGCTAGTACATAAATAAAATAAATAAAAAATCATTTATTTCATTTCACAAGATTCTTTAACTATAACTATGTGATTGAATACTCCTAGTAAGCATAAAATGCCTGTGCAAATAAATATTTTAACAAAAACTTATATTTCAAGATGTAGAGCTGTGAAAATTAGCAGCCTCTTAAAGAACGTCTTGCGGCTAAAACACCTTTAATTTCTTGTTTCAATAATAATTAAAGCCTCAACTTGTTCAATTATAGGTTTCTAAGAAAATTTTAGTTCTCACTTTAAAGGTATTTACAGACCTTATGTTGAAGACATAAAAATTGCGCATTTTAGTCGTTGAAATTAAGTTTACAATGATCAGAAAATAAGACATTATTATTTGAAATATTTACTTTTATTTTGTTAAGAATGTCGATATTAGAGCTATACTTTTGTATAGAAACAAGACATGAAATTTATAATATATATATAATATATATATATATATATTATTGATAAATAATGAATCGTTATAAAAGTGTAAAAATACATCGTTCTAAGAGTATATTATTTCTGTATTTTTTTTGTAAATATCATTTTATGGCATTTTTTCTTTCTATCTTAATAATATAAAGAAAACTTCACTTATAAGACGCTAATAAAAGAAAATTATCATTACATTAGAACTTTCACTTATATTCACTTATTATATTCATTATCAATTTTCTATCAAAGAAGAAAAATCTAATTAAATAAATATGATATAATCTTATTAAATACATGATGAAAACTTTACGTTTTGTGAAACTCATCTATTCATTAGTAACTAATTTATATTAATATTATTAATCGTTTTTTTTTATTTATATGCGCTAACGCTTACGCTTCTTCGAAACTTCTAGAAGGGTTTTTTAAATTTCTTCCTGCTAAACTAAACTTCTGCCTGCCTCGTTAGTCTAGAGGTTGCATCTTTAACTACAGATCGAGGGGTTTTGGGTTCGAATCCCGGGTGGGGCTAAAAAAATGTTATTCGGATTTTTCTGACGGAAGTTGGTGGTGTTGGAACACCCCCGTGCCTCGGAGAGCACGTTAAGCCGTTGGTCCTGCGCCTAAACTCTCTCCGGTCGTGTCGGTCTGCCGTCCTATCAAGTTATAAGAAACAGAGAGTGCACCTGTGTTGGCGTGTACACTTGTGCACTATAATATCTCCTGCGCAGCTGGCTCGTCTCTGTTCAGATTAGCCACCTTGGCCGAAATCGGTCAGGGGAGTTATTATTTTTAAACTGGTTTACGAGAAAACCTATATTCTATCTAGTATTTAGAATATTAATATTTGCTACTTACTTACTGTTTATAATAATATAAATAAAAACACAGCTTTTAAATAAACTTTTCTTAAATTGAAATGATTACGTTTGATGGCAATTAGCTTCATTATTTCTTTCTTAATGGATGTAAAGAAAACTTCATTTATAAGACGCTATAAACAGAATTATCAGGTCGTCATCAGAGTTTTTACCTTTTATTGTGGACCGGGTAAATACTTTTACGAGCCGTTAACTTGGAGAGAAAACATTAGACGCATTTCATTAGAAGATGTTTGCGTTTTTATTCATTACTAGCTTTTGCCCGCGGCTTCGCACGCGTAGACTACAAAATTAACATAGTTGTTATAAAAATGATATTATGACTTTACTTATAAGTATTTTATTACACGCTCGTCTGTATAATTTT
>LQNK01000524.1:138746-157115 GCA_001586405.1 Phoebis sennae
AAAAAAATATTGATTTGCCTTCTGTATCCCTTATATTAACGCCCTGTATTAAAATTTCCCCAATATATTCAATGTACAAATTTTGACATGCTACGATTTTATTATATGTATTGATTAGTTTTAATGGGTAAATTTTGAAGATGTTTTTTAGTCATCTATATATGTATACTAGCTTTCCGCCCGCAGCTTCGCTCGCGTGGACCCGACAATTCGAATTTTTCTCGCCGTAAAAATCATGCTTGAACTTCAACGAACATTTTAAAAAAAGAATTATCCAAATTGGTCCAGTCGTTGTTGAGTTATGCGCTTCCCAACACATTTTGCGATTCATTTTTATATATAAAGATAAAACTCAAAGGTGAATGAGAATGTTCGGAGTTAGATACATTCTTTTTGTCTTGTCTTGTCTTAAATGACTGACATAGTGATCTATCAACGCACAGCCCAAACTACTGAACTGATCGGGCTAAAATTTGCCAGGTAGATGTTATGACGTAGGTAATCGCTAACGAAGGATTTTGATCAAGTTCCACGGGAACGGGGCAAACAGATATACGCGGGTGAAACCGCGGGGCACAACTAGTTAATTTAATTATTAGTTCAGTGGTGACCGCGTAAGCGTCACATTATGACACAAACACGTATACATACTTGCTTCAAATTAAATATTTTATAATTAGTGGAATCACTCTCGTTAATCAATTAATAATGAATTCATTTAGTCTGTTAACATATACATAAGTATATGTTAATATTTAAACAAAAAATTAGCAGCTTTTGAGGGATATTTACAATTTCCCCGCAATCTTCTTTATGTGTGTTTAAAGGGTTAAATAATATTGTCTTAATTCTATAATCCTAAATCCTAATACCATTTGAGCAATTTTATCTTGATACTTTTAGCTGTATTTGAACGTTTTAATAACTAAAATATATAGTACAAATTAATTTTTGAATATGATTGGCTTAATTACTCCGAGTTAGATTGGTCGAATAAATATCAAAGCTAAAATTTTGCTAAATCAATAGGTTTCAGTGTAAAGTGCAAACCATACCAACCACACAAAATGCAACCAATTAACGATTTTAATTACTCAAACAAATACACACGTTTATTATTTCTAATGAAATTTGGACAATGATTTTTTTTCATAATAAAAATTATAGATTCGTTAAACCAATAAAAAGCAGCAATTATTATAAATATAAATTTAAACTAGTATAAATCGTTACTTTAGTTCTCATTATGGGAGAAAATTACGCATTTCTGACGTATTTAGTTAGGAAATGTAAAAACCAATAAAAAGGGGCAATTAAAACAATTACAACGAAATCAGAACAAAACCATTTATAGACAAAACAGAGCATCAAAAAACAAGATCATTAAAACAGAATTATGCTTTATTTCTGCCATAATTATAACTTCAAGGGGATCAGAAAAAGTTTCGTCTTTGAAACATTTCCCTGACGCAAATGAATGATATAATAAAGTCTGAGAAAGTTGTTGTTTTAGTTCTCATTATGGGAAGATTAAGTGTTTGTGATCGTGTAGGTTCGGTTATTTTGTTGGTTTTGTAGGAAGATTTTTCGGATTGACAAGTTCGAGATTCCCTTTTTGTATTTAATTTTGTAAAAATTAGAAGGATCACGACATTTATAGCTTAGTTATTAAATACAGAATCTAACAAATGTTATAACTTTTGGAACCTGCAATGAAGTTTACGGATATTTGTCAAAGGTCAATATAAATACAATAAATACAATATAAATATAATATAAATACAATATTAACTTTTTAAAATTAAATTATCATTCTATAATTTCAATGAGTAAACAATAGATTTTCCGACAATCTATGCTAAAGAAAAAACCAATAAAAAGGGGCAATTAAAACAATTACAAGGGAATTAGAACACAACCATTTATAGACAAAACAGAGCATCAAAACAAGATCATTAAAACAGAATTATGCTTTATTTCTGTCATAATTATAACTTCAAGGGGATCAGAAAAAGTTTCGTCTTTGAAACATTTCCCTGACGCAAATGAATGATATAATAAAGTCTGAGAAAATTGTTGTTTTAGTTCTCATTATGGGAAGGTTAACTGTTTGTGTTCATGTAGGTTCGGTTATTTTGTTGGTTTAGTGGTAAGATTCTTAGTATTGAGTGTACTAACTACTATTATTCTTATCAAATACCGACTGCCTCGTTGATCTAGTGGTTGCATCTTTGACTACATATCGAAATGTTTTGGAACGATTCCCGGGTGGGGCCAAAAAAATGTTTTTGAGAATTTTCTAACAAAAATTGTCCATAGCAGCTCTAAGTCTGGAAGTTGGTGGTTTAGGAACACACTCTGCCTCGGAGAACACGTAAAGCCATCTTTTCCTGCTCTACCATAAAAAACGAAAGGCATTGGTCAACCTGAAATACGGCTATATAATAAAAAAAGACTTTAAATTTTATTTGAATTTAAATTTAAACAAACATTAAAGTGTCCAATTAAATAGAGCTTACATAAAAATAAAAATACATATTTCGATTATAGATAAAAGTCAATCATTCAATATGCACATCGCGAGTGTATAATCTGTTCGAAAACCGGAATATTAAGTTAAATCATAACACGAAATCAATACATATAATAAAATCGTAGCAAGTCAGAATTTGTACATTGAATATATTGGGAAAATTTTAATACAGGGCGTTAATATAAGGGATACAGAAGGCAAATCAATATTTTTTTTCTTTCATGTCTGTCTTTCTGTCTGTCTGTCTGTCTGTCTGTTTCTTTGAACATCTACTCCTCCAAAACTACTGCATGGATTGAGATGAAAATTTACATAATTGCTGATTATATTATAGGCTAACATAATATGTATGATTATAGGCTAACATAATATGAGATATGTATGATGTAGTTTGTAATAAAATATTTTTCCAGTAGATTTTCGAGATAGGAAACTAAATATTTTCAATCATAAATCCGTAAAGCTGCAGGCACCGGTTAGTTATTTAATTTGCTTTTAACTTATAAAAACATATTTATTCGTTTCGTATTCAATATTTAAGTGTTAAAAAAGGGTAAAACATTGAGAGCTGTTTCAGGAGAAGCGTTGGAAAAATTAAAATGACCCAAGCTTGGTTCGAGTAAACAAACTCGTACCTTCACTGTGCTTTGGATATCGAAGTTATAAAATGATGTGTGTAAATAAACAGGATGAATTTAGAAACGCCAACTAAATTTCCCCTCTTTTCGTAAATTACATTTTCTAATACTTAACTAGAGCAGCGAAAGTAGTCTTCATTTTATAGATAGAAATTTTAACTCAAAGAAAACATTCCTATAATTTTAAAAACGAAAGAGAACTTAAAAGCAATTAAAAATTTAGAAAATACGCTTCCTACACAAAAAAAAAATATCTACGTTAATAAAATCGTAAATAAAAAGATTTGAGTCTTAACAAAAAACTTTGTATCGAGCTTATTTCGTTTCGATATTAAAATGCACAGTGCGTAGTAGTAGCAATCTTATTTTCCAATGTTGGATCAATACACAGAAGTGGGACAAAGGATATTACTGGACATGGGACGGAGAAAAAAGTCGCTTTAATTACACTTCGCTTGCGAAACTAAACTGTTTCTGTACGGGACAACTCTTTGAGCAATTAAACACGGTATACACGCTTTTGTTAATGTTTATAATGTAAGTTAAGTTATCAGCTTAGTTCGTCGAAGTCATAAATTGTTGTACAAAAATGCAGTGGTTCAAGATAAATTCAAGTTGTTTGACTTTATCTTCTTTTTTTAACTGTGTCAAATTAAAATATCAAAGCAGAAATAATAGTTCACGCTCATATATGAAGCCGAAAACTTTATTCACTTTATCGTTCGTTTATTTAAGTGCGCTAATCTTCCGAACTAACGGATGTATTTGAAAAAATATGTTTGATTACTATAGACACATTTACGAGGAAGGCTGCGTTCCATACCATGTAGGTGGAACCGGTGGGCGTAGCTCCTATTAAAAAATAATAATGAATAATTGAGCATTGCGCTGATTATTCATTAATTGTAAACAAATAAGTTCCTCGCTAGTTATATCGCTTCGATATTAAAATGCACAGTGCGTAGTAGTAGCAATCTTATTTTCCAAGGTTGGATCAATACACAGAAGTGGGACAAAGGATATTACTGGACATGGGACGGAGAAAAAAGTCGCTTTAATTACACTTCGCTTGCGAAACTAAACTGTTTCTGTACGGGACAACTCTTTGAGCAATTATAGGACACGTCGTACTTATAGCTTTGTTAAATAATTGTTATAATAGAAATTATCCGCTTAGCTTTTTATGACTTTTTTTTAATATAACTACCTTAGGTTTTTTAGCACTTTTGCTTCAAATAAAAGTAGTAAATAGTGATGTGTTTTCTTTAATATTGATTCGAAGTTAGTGCTATGACACTGTGTAGTATGAGTATGTTATTCATCTAGATAGATTATAAATGATGTATGTTGTTTCTGCACGAACGCCTCATACGCTGAATGAAAGTTTGGATTTTTAGATATTTATTTTCAAATGAATGCCAAACTTTTTACTAATTAAATATGAGATTTACGTCTTTATTCATTCAACAATTGTCAATCTAGAAGTAAAATTCACAGAAAATTAGTAGGAAGATAGCTTAGGACCAGGAGAATGACATAGGATACTTTTAATTTCGGAAATCCTACGGGAACGGGCTATTTTTTTATTTATTTTTTTATTAATTATACTTTATTGTACACAATAATGAGATCAGACAGATATAGAAAATTTACAATTTATACAAATGTACGAAAAGGCGGTCTTATCGCTAAACAGCAATCTCTTCCAGACAGCCAACTTTAGCAAGGACATGTGTGAAGATAACACGACGCACAAAATAAAAGAACATGAAAGAGAAAGAACAATACAAAGAGAGATAATGGAGTTTAAGAAGGTGTTTAAAAGAATGAAGCATTCTAGCACGTCTTATGGTCTCTGGTAGAGCATTCCACAACTTAACAGCGCGAACTGTGAAAGAAGTTATATAGTATATACTCGGGTGAAACAGCTAGTAGCTAACATATTTCCTAACACTAGCTTTCTATTGACAAGAAAATATAAATATACATGGCTTAGTATTAATCAATTATTCTGAAAAAAAATCCATCAACAAATATTCAGACAAAAAGATATCAAATTCTTAAATAACATAAAAAAAGTAACAGCTGTTGTGGGAGTCGAGTTAAATTTTATAAACCATTATATATTAAGTGCTTGTTACATTTTTATTCAACGTTGGTAAATTTTAATTTTAGAGAAGTACACAAGTGGGATTTTTAGTGGATTACTAAAAGAAATTATAAAACCGATTTATGGAATGGTTTCATAATAAAAAGCAGTTCGGTTTGTAAACAAAAAATAAAATTTCAAACAAAAAAGAATTCATCAATGGACATTTCATTCATGATTTTAATGGCTATAAAATACTGGTTACCGATATTTTCAGTGAACTTTTAAAATTGCGTCAATTTAGGGTGAATTTTTTAACGTCACAAAACAAAACATAAGTCAAACTTTATACAAATCCACATCGTGTAACCCAGATATGGACACGGTTTTTTTATGATACAGACGGCAAGAGGAACGGTTGAAGTTAAATGACTAAACGCATCAACATCTACTACACCAAATGATGACAAATGACTTACCGGCTTGAAGGAAGGGGAAGGAATAAGGAGATGATTAATGATGGGAAGTTGGGAGAGGATTAAGAACATGATGAACAGGAACGGTACGGGAATACAGTACTCCAGGCCCCCGCTCACCGTAAGGAACACAGTGTAATACTGCTTCACGCCGAACTTCTGCCGGAGGGTTGTCATCCGTGCGAGCTTGGTCGATGCTCGGCTCTCACTCTTTTATTGCTGAATATATTACGCCGCAGATTAACGCTTCTTACGACACCCACAGGTAGAAATAGGGTGGCGACACATGTATTCCAACACGTCGCAACACGGGTTTAACAACACGATATCTTGGGTTAAATCGGACCCTTAGCGCGAATGTCGCACGTTTGAGATACGCGTCTGTGTGCGTGGATATGAAAAGTATAGTATGTAGTTGTGAATATAATGCTGTGGCTAATAAATAAATATAATCAAATATCCACGCTTCACAATGATGAGTGATATTCATAATTTTATGCGAGCATTCATTAAGAAGCAAACATTCAGATAAACAAATAAAACCTACATGTATGTAATTCTATAAATTTGGATTTGACATTGTATAAACGATCGTATCAGTTTTTATTTACTGCAACAGTTAAATTTGCGTGTTTATACATTTGTATTGAATTTTAGGGTTCCGAACTTCCAAAGGACAAAATCGGAACCCTTATAGGATTTGTCCTTTATTGCAATTACTGTACCTACAAGTATAATTAAATCAATACGTAATATTCCCAATTTTATTCCTACCTTACCGTACTATAGTTCAAACCAAGAAATCATGAAATATTACACATCGTCAAATATATTTTTGTCTTGAACCACCACTAAACGTACCAACCACCGTAATACCCTTAGGATTTCGTACGTGCGAGTTAAAACTTCTTCACATTGTTCAATTGTTCAAAACCTAATAGCAAGTTAATGTTAGCTTCAACACGAATCAAGTCACGATCAGGCTTTCAAGGATTTCAGGCCCTGAGGGAATCTTGTGAGTGAAGATCGGCGTCACAATAGTAGGCATATTTACATGGTATTTCGTATTAACAAGGCAAAACTTGTTTTACAATCGCTTATAAATTTAGGCTGGAATTATTTTTGCTAAGTATTATAGATATTTAGAAGTGTATAGGAAAAATCTTGTTCAAGCTCTCCAAAGTCTGGCAAAGCACTTGCGACACTCAGGTGATGATGGTCGGCGGTGATCACTTAATATTCGGTCACTTTCCTTACGCCTGCACTCCATTGCTTGCTCTGCGATAAAAAGTTTAATTTATTAGTGTAATAAGATAAAGAATAGATATGAAATGAAACTTCTGCGAACGCATGCAAAGAAATTTGGTACTTTTACTTAAACAGTATACTCCAAGCTTGTCTTGTTGTAAACATTTTTCTTTTGTGAAAACCATATGGTGAGAAACCTTGTCCCCTAATGTATCCCTACAATACAGGAACTTGTAAATTTTAAGAATGATTTAAATGTAATGAGTAAATCACAAAATTTCCTCTTGCACTCCCCGGCTATTAGAATTTTAGAATAGCGCTCTAAAATATTAAATGTTACTAACGTTATTATTCAACAAATATCCCTCGACGCACCTAAAGAAGATTTTCATTTCAATAATGCAAATCTTACAGACCCATGAGAAAAATTCGATAGTGCGCGAACATTATCAAGTTTGCAGAATATAAATAGAAAGGTCGGAACTATTAGGCATTCCCACATCGTCCGTCCCTCCTAACCAAGCGTATCGCTTGACGGAGGATACCGTAATGATATCACGCTATGACAATACCTAGCTTCCGTTCTAAAAAGGTCGCAACGACATCAAAATATCTTACAGAATTGAATAATCGTATTAATGTACGGGAATATTAACGTTTTGTAATGTTTGGCTCCAATAACCAGGTGATTGAAAATATACCAGTTTTGGATAAAAAAGGTTTCTTATCGCACCTAACACTCTCGCCGCTTACGAAATAAGGACTAGGCCTAAATAAATGTTTGACCTTTACAATACTTGTTACGACATTTTTATATTCTATTATGAATAGTATTTAAAGCAAAATGTGGTTGACGTGATATTGTACATCGTCTAAAGTGTCGACGAAATGTTACCTTTACAGTTCGTATTTTTTTGCTCAATTGATTAATATTATTGTCTTGAGGCGTACCTCAACATTTGTCCTATTAACTAAATTTACCTAATTCAATTTCAGCAATAAAACACAGAATAAACTTTATTTCGACGAGGATCCCCTCTTTCAGTAAAGAATAAGACTCATCCGACCTACGATGAAACTAGACTATGTTACTCGTGGATGCTTATGTGTGTTTGTGGAGCTTTCGAATGGTGAAAGAATTTTTAAAATCCGTCCAGTAGTTTTTGAGCCTATTAATTCCAACCAAAAAACAAAGTTCCCTATTTCTAATGTTATCGTAGATAGTTAAACTTTTCCTTCTGGGTGATAAGTTAAAAAAAAAAAAAAACCAAAAATTACATTCAATAATATATTTGATTGAACACTAACCGACACGTAGAATTCTGTATATCAATGATAGTACATGCTAAAAACAATTAAAAAGAAAAGTAATAAAACAATTAAAATGCTTGCTCTATATTATCGGAAGATACTGGTGGTATCTGCATCGATGTGTTCCGGTTTAACCTTATACAGAGGGTAGGAGTGAATGCATACTTAGATATTTAGTCCTTATAAATGTTAATATATTTGTTCACAGGTGTCAAGATCAACCTCTCAGCAAGTCGTGCTTCGGGACGCGACGCGCGCCCTCGCGGGGCGGTACCGCTGCGAGGTTTCTGCGGACGCCCCATCTTTTCACACCCAAGTGCGATCTGCGTACATTCATGTTGTTGGTAAGTGATAGAAGAATGTTCTAGAAATTGTATACTAGCTTTTGGAATCTGAAATGAGTTTTAAATACCCTTATTCTTTAATAAGTGATTCAATATAATGGTTTAATTACGTTCTATATTTTAGATATGATCAAGTATCCTCACTGTCATATAATGCGTCGTTACATTTGAATCTCAAAATATTACGTTTTATAAGTTATAGATACAAATGGATATTAGGGGACAAATTTTTAAGTATCTTTCCCAAAATTAAATTGCAATTTGTACTTTTTTCGCGAGACACTAAATAGTGAGCTAAAAGCTTGTATTCAAATATGTGTAGCTTCACAAATAAATAAAAAAATCACACATCCATTTTTTAGTTTTTGTTGTCGTATGCTTTAATTATATAACTATAAAAATCAATACACGTTATTTATTGTGCGATTATAAATACGGTTCATGATAAACCGGAAATTTTTTGGTTCGGAACGATTAATGATAAGAAAATTTGTAAATTTTTTATTGTTTACCTACGTTCGATCCTATTATACTTTCTCAGAATCACGGTATAAACTTCTAAATAATTACAAAAATATTTGGGCGAAAACGAAATCATGGACAGAATTTTCAGATAAGCTGCTTAAAGTTTTTAGACTTGAAACACATTTTAGTACTTTATTTTGGGACGACATATTCTATTTGACATTTAAAGAAACCTTTTACTATTATCTTGGAGGTTTATATTTGACTCGTATTAAAAAAAGGATTTAAAGAAGTCTGCCTGTGAGCGCATCACATGAAAACTACTGATCCGAATTAAATGCAGTTTTCACAGATGTATTTGACTCCTTAAATTTAACATCTGTTGTATCAAATTTTCTAATCCTGAAATTCCCACGGGATCAGAAGTAACGTGGGTGAAACCGCGAGTCGCGGCTAGTTAAATAAGTTTAATTATTGCAACAATGCAATCATAAAATGATTTAAGTCTTATCAGTGCACCTTAAGCCACTACAATTTTAAATTAAACAAAATAATTATTATAAAAAAAAACAATTCTTGACAAAAAAAGGGTAAACAATTAGGCAATTTTAAAGATCATGTTAGCTTAAAGATATCAGATACTTTAGTTTTAGGACATTTGGGGGCGTGGTTGTGTAACCCGCAATTCAACAAATAACCATCATACTTTGAATTTTAAAGCAAATATATAAATAATGGATCTAGAAAAGAGCAATACACTAGTGGAATAAGCTTAAAATAAACAAAAACAGAAGACCGAGAAATGGGTACAATTGAGACGGGTTTACTCCGGACGCCGTGAGGTAAGCAATTGCCTCTGAAAGTACAAGAATATTGCTTACGAGCGAGTAGTCTGAATCTTATGAGAATAGTTGTTTATTTTGTATGGCCTTAGCGATTATATATAATACTAGCTTTCTGCCTGCGGGTTCGCACGTGTGGACTACAAAGTTCTGTGTTTTGTAGAGGCGCGCAACAAAAGGTTAAAAAATTACGGTCGAAGTATGTGATATTTCATGTCAAAAGTTTTTTTAGTTTTCTATAGAAATAGGGTTGACTAAAATATCATACTGCGCGTGCCTCTATAAATTACAGAAATTTGCAGTTCACGCGACCGAAGACGCGGGCAGAAATCTAGTTATGGAAGTTTTTTGGGAATTGATTGAATGTTTTTCTTAATCTATCCGTTAAGTATATAAAAAGGCATGTCCTCAATTCAAACCAAATCTCAACCTGTCACGCGGTATGACACATTTACGACTTTAGTAGGGTATATCTCGTAAAATATTTATTTTTAGCAAAAATCCTACGTACAAAACTCAATTTTCTTGAAGCCCTATCTAATGACACTTTTAATGGTATGCTCGCGAATTTTTTTACCCTCTTTTTATAAAGACACATGATAAATACATGCATAAAGAGCGTCCCCTAAATAGTCCGCGCGAGCGCAGCCGCGGGCGGATAGCTAGTATTAATATAAGTATCTATTTTCAGAATTTATACAATATCTTACAGAGTAAAATTATATCACAGGTCAATAAATACAAAATAAAAATGCATTATTCTAAAACCACTACAAACCTCATTGCACCCCGGACCGCCTTTTCATACTTAGTTTGACTTCACTTTGCATTTATTTAAATTGTCGCTATCCGATTTATAACAACCTACAATATCCATGTTAATCGTTTATTCTATGTAAAGAATAAAATATTTTCATATCAGAGTTAGAATGCATTTCATTGTGCTAAATGTTGTACGAGATATACGTATTTTTAAAATGTCGTCATATGGAAAAACCTTTGTACGTTTAATATTTTATAAATTTAAAATAACAACAGCAGAGAAATGTTTTTAGTCTGTATTGTTTGGTGTATAGTATTGAACGAGTTAGATAAATAATGTAAAAATGGTCTAAAAAAAGCCCCGATACTCACCAGGTCTGCAGTTTGGGGTATAATAGGAAAGGCATCATACTTTTCAAGTTTTTACAATTTGTAACAAACACCTCCCCAAAAAATTTTCCTAGATTCCGGACGATTATGCCCTAAAATAATGTGAAAATTAAGAAATACTTTTAATAAAATGTTTACCTAATATTCTTTCTGGCTGACCGGCTTTTAAATTGAGAGAAAAATACACCAAAACTGAGATAAAACTAGTCTTTTCACAAACATTGCAATGAAGCTTGAATCGGAGTACGTAAAAATAGGAGCAAAAAAGAATACATCAACGCAGCACTTTGTCAACATCCGCAAACTTCCCTTGACAAGACTGTAGCAAGATATGCTGCTTTGATATTATTTGCAAAGTCACCAAAAACACTGCTCGATACACAACTTTTTCCCATGTGGCGACGGGTTAGAATACGTGTGTCGCCATTTCTACCAGTGGTTGTTGTAAGAGGCAACAAAGGGTAATTCTGCTGCATAACATCTTCAGCTATAAAAGAGTGTAAGATTGCACGATTGGGCTAAGCTCGCACCGGTGTAATTACCACCTTCCTAGTATTGCACTATGTTTTACAAAACATAGTGCAACCGGGCACCCGCCCGCAGGCCTGTATTCCCATCTTAATCCTCCCCTTTCCTTCAAGGCGGCAAGGCGTCTATGACACTTAATGTTGTGGATGTTCACGAGCGTCAGCAAAAGACGATAAAGACCAATGATGATGAATATTATTTAAAAGAGAAAACAGTGATAAAATGAATTTCGAAGTTTAAAATGTTTCACTTGAACTATTCATTGTTAACATCTGGACGGATTCATCCTTCCATATGAAATTTAATTTCATTGTTTTTAAACCAAACCTAATCGAGCTTCATAGCACAAACTTTCATTTGTTTAAATCATCTATTGCATAAGCAACTTTATCTTTAAATGTATATGAAACCACGATAATAATCGTTGTTTTATGGTTCTGCGGTTTGTACCGACCACAGGCTAGGTAAAGTTGAAGGTTAACTTCTGGGGTATGTTTAAGTTCGTTAAAATTACATGTAAGTGTTTAACACTTTGTGACGCCCCAAGGGGTGTAAGGGATTCGCAAGTAATCATTGACTAATTGTCTTAAGGCCGTTTAATATGGTATATTAGATACTGATTCAATAATATTACAAAGCTGAAGAGTTTGTTTGTTTGAACGCGCTAATCTCAGGAACTCGGTGTCCGATTCGAAAAATTTTTTTAGTGTTAGATAGTCCATTTATCGAGGAAGGCTATGTGCTATATATCATCCCGATGTTCCCACGCGAGCGAAGCCCTAGGGCGCAGCTAGTAAATAAATATTCCTGGACATTTAACACTACCATCTAGTCCCAAACTAAGCAAAGCTTGTACTATGGAGACTAGATAACTGATAGACATACTTAAACATATTTTTATAAATACATACTTACTATAGATAAATAAACACACAAACAGTTGAAAATTACAAGTATTCCACGGCCATGTCTTCACGCCTAAAACACTAAACCGATTTGGATGAAATTTTGTAGTAAGTACATGAAACAGATTTATATATGTAAAGCCGCGGAGCACGTCATGTATTCTATATTTCTTCAGTGTATTACAATGATGTAAGGTATGTGATCTTTATATTTAATTGGAACAAATAAAATTTAAGAGATCTCTTAAAGTATCAGAGTATAGTAGTAGTAGAATTTAAACAAATTTCATAGAACATATTCGTAGTAGCTGTGTATGTACGTAAAAAACCGGAAAACGCAAAACTTTTTAAATAAACATCGCGAGTGATCAAAACGTTTCAAATTCCGGACAATCAAAATCGTCTATTGATTAGTTCCTAAAGCGTGCCCCGTATTGGGTAATCGACTCATTCAATGATAAATTCCATTCCAATTGTATCAACACGTCTATATTTCTATACATTTTCAAAGTTTATATTGATAACTATCTTTCAAGCCTCGACTTCGCTCGCGTGGACTCAAAATTCTGTATTTTGTAGAGACGCGCATATCGTTAGTTTTTGGCCAATCCTATTTCTGTAATAAATACCCTTTTTAAAAATATTTAATGTACAAACATGATCTGGTTACTATTTAATTTTATGTATAAATAATAAGCAATTCAGAAACGATACGCGAACGATTTTTCAAATAAATAAATAAATATTCATGGACATTTAATACAACGCCATCTAGTTCAAAACTAAGCGAAGCTTGTACTATAGAAACTAGAAAAGTGAAAGAAATACTTAAACTACCTTTTTTGTAAATAAATACATTTTATAGATAAATTAACACCCAGACAGTATAAAATTACAATGTTCATCACATCATAATTTTCTAGTCGTGGGGATCAAACCCACAACCTCCAGCGCAATATACCATTGCTGTATCAACTGCAGCTGCGCCAATCGGGTCGTCAATTAACAAAGTCATGAGAATACAATATTAACTAAAATGTTGTCACATACTAAAAAATCGTCACACTTTTACATTTATATCGTCCAGCGAGATCGATCAAATCGTTTCGATTCGACGGACAATCAAAATCGACTATTGATTAGTTCAAATCGTGACCCGGTATTGGGTAATCGATTCATTGAATGATAAATTCCATTCGAATCGGAGTTTACTCCCCGATTTTATCGATATCAGCTGCTATAAAAGTGGCAACGACGCAATGAAATTTTTAAGAAAACTTTTCGCAATTTCATGCTCTTACTCTTTGCGAATGCGATTCACCTATGTATACTTGTTCAAATTGAATTTTTATCATGTTCATACACTTATGTATAAAGTTATTTAAGCTAGTTCGGAGTTTGTGTAAATCCGATATTTTTGTGGACTGTTTTCTTGGAGTTTAGAAGGATTGTTGAAATAGACATACATATGTGTATTTACAAAAATGTGTAAGGCATCTAAACTAAGATGGGTAGAATTTTTATCGAGTGTATGTTTGTAAGTTTATGTGTTTGTACGCCCATTTCTTTAGCACGCTCTGAAACCCAAATGGCTGGACAGATTTTTACAAGTGAGGTGCAATCGTTAGAATTGTGTAAAAAATTTCAAAATGGCGCTGGAAAATACAAAAAGATTTTTTTTCATATACAACGCAGTCGAGGTTTTAAAAGAAAATTATTAATTAAGCTTGTTAGTGTAACATACATATATAGTCTTCTGATATTGAAATAATCCGTAATTTTTTTCACATTAAATACGTCATGTTCAATATTTCAACGTTCCAAAAACAATCTGAAAATTTCACATCTTTATTTCCGAGAACCTCAAAAAAATTTTTCATTGAAAGTTCAAAATTCAAATTTGAAAATGAATGTTTACCGGGAACATAAAACCGAAATTAACAATTAACTGAACGCACGGGAGCAAGTTCTCAAAAGTGCAAAATATTCACTCTCATAATTACTCAATTCCGGCGCGAAATTTTAAAGCAATTTACAGCGTGGAAAGTAATTAAAACCGTAAACACATTCCAAGTTTAAAATGTCTAGCGCTCGACAAATCTTCGCACAATAAAGTAGCAAATTACCTCAACTTCCACCAGGTGGCGCCCGCAGTGACGTCACACCTTACTTTACTGAATCAGATAAATTGGACCGTAGGCTGTGACGTGTTCAATTGACAAATAAAAAAAACTTTACCGTAATATCGATTCAAGATGCCTTGACGAGTGTATGTTTGTATGGTTATAATATGTTTGTATGTAAGTACAACTGTTTGTCCGCCGATATCTTTAGTACTGTTACTAAAAACTTGATGAAATTTATAGGTGAATAGTTTAGACAAAAGAAAATCTGGAGTACGAACATGAATGAAACCGGTAGGAAGATAGGGGATCGAATAGGCGAGTTTAATACAAACATACCCGAGTGTGGTATAAAATCTTCATTTATACATTACAGCCAATGTCTAGGTCGGGGCTGACCAATAGTTAATTAGTTTACAAATTCAGGATCGGGACGTGGCTATAGTTTAAAACGTCCACTAGGGCCGGCAGTCCCCTTATCGCAGGTGGGCAATGGATCGCAGTTGGAGGGCGCCTCTGATTGTGCAGATACTCCTGTGCTGTCCTAAAGAAGCTGAAAGGCATAGAACTTCTTCAGGAACGAAAAAACGCGTCACTTTCCTTCAGCAGGAATGTAGTATTAAGTATAAAAGACGGTGCTGTTTATTCAGCGGGAACGTATTTGTGAAGGAATGTATGAATAACAATGGAAATACACATATGCAATTGACGTCCTTATGGCTAAAGAACGATCTCTTCCTACCTAATGTAGAGTTTAAAGAATTAAAAAGAAATAGGTAGGTGGTGCAAAGACAGAAATATACATAAATAGGAAAAACACATAAAGACAGATCGTAAATGGAATAATAACTTTTTGCCAAAAAATAGAACGGACTTCCTCACTTTAAAAAGTAGAAAATAAACTGTATTTTATTTTTGTTGAAATCTATACAAAGTCGACGCAAAATATTGTTTAATTGTTAACTTGTTAAATACCTTTTAGAGCGAGAAAGTCGGTTCTATTTTTTGGCAAAAAGTTATTATTTCTTCCTTTTTATTGTCCTGTGAATCAAACATCATCTAATCACAATTCAGTTAGTATATACATAAAAAAAGAAAAAATACGGTCGAATTGATAACCTACTCCATTTTTTGAAAGTCGGTTAAAAACGTTGTGATGCGTTGTGTGAAATTGAAATAATTGTCTCTAGCCATTAGAGAACGCGATTAACTGGAAATACTAGAAATATTGTTGTTCTCTATTAGCGAAGAAATAATGTTATTTTTCTAGCGAAGAAATAATTTTTCTATGAAGGTTCATTTCATTTGTAAGTCTATACCAATAAAGTTTAATAAAAGTTTATTATCTGTTTACATTTTCTTTTTTTCATTGGGGTAAACTCGTAATCTAGGGTCCCGCAAAAGCAATTTTATGCATGGTTACGGTTCTAGGTGTAATGTAATTTCAATCTTAAATGTACCTCATAACTCGAACCTATTATTGGTCTATCCGACAAACAGAAAACAATCTAATCATGGTTTTGAGGTCTAGAAAATATCCATATACAGATATGAATATTTTTAAAAATAGTCAGTTTACATTATTCTATATTGATCATTCTCAGAACAAGATTAATTAGAAACTCAACTCAAATGAGATAATTTTGGACCCTCAAACATTACCAATAAAAGTGTTTCATAAATAATTCAAAGATAAAAGTTCAGACGTAATAAAATTAACACAGACCAGATTTAGCTTAGGTTTAATTACAGGTGTAAATCGTGAAAATTTCTAATTTATCTCTCGCCATAGCAACTGTTACGAAGTAATTGCTTCTATCTCACGATTAAGATTAATGGACAGAATTTAATTGTAACTTTACATTATTTATCTGTGCTTGGTTGGGATAGCGAGTGGACGAAATGTCGCAATTGTTGTTTAAGTTGTGGTTGAAAATGAATGGTCTTAAAATATAATGATTTTAAAAATAGCTCCCCTGACCGATTTCGGCCATGGTGGCTAATCTCAACAGAGACTAGCCAGCTGCGCAGGAGATATTATAGTGCACAAGTGTACGCGCGAACACAGGTGCACTCTCTATTCATTTACTCTCATAACCCGATGGGACGGCAGACCGACACGACCGCGAGTTTTTGTGGTCTTTCCGAATAATATTATAATTATTATACCTATATAAAATAAAAAACGAATAAAATAATAAAAATAATTTAATTAATATATTCTAAAATTATAACTATTTAGTTATAATTTTTATTAACGGGAAAACATTCTATAAGGTAAACCTTTTTAATAAAGAACACAACCCTAAATATCTCTTAAACCTAAATATCTCAAAACGGTGATATTTTCTTGACATAAATTGGGTTTCTTTGAAAAATTATTACTTCAGCAAACATTTATCTTCACGTTTCACTCATTACAGGACACCCTGTATAAATCAAATTTGAACCAACCAATTAAAAGGCAGACGTATAACTCTACCATAAAAAAATACAAAAGTTACGATCGGATACTACTACATAGATAATATTAAAAAAAAGTGAAGTACCGTGTCATGGGGTGGGTTACATCCGTTTCACTCATCAATACTTATTTAGAGGCAAGGAGGTGTTTAGCCTTCTGTTCTCTGCTAGACTGAGACTTTTTTAATCTCCACTAGGAGTCGAAGCCACGAGCTCTGTAACGCCCATCGCTTTAACCACTGAACCAGTGCGACATGATCATAGATAATATGGGTACAAAATTATATTTTTCAGTTTCAGTTAAGCCTTACAGCACATGCCATGAATCTTATATAACCCGTTTTCAGATCAAAGGATTCACATTATTTGTGAAATGAGCCACGTATCAACACTTAATCACTTATAAAATAACGAGGTTTATCTAATTTGAATACTAATTCAAGCCTGAAAGGATTTTGGATGAAGTCCAGTTTGTATTTTACGGATACCGTCCGTAGTATGAATTATTTATTCAGAATATTGTAATGTAAAACTTATTAATTGAAAATAATTGATTTCGATTTTGTTATTTTCGATTGAACTTAATAAGTTTTCAATAGCAATTATTTTGGCTCTCTTAACACAGGTTTTAACCTAGCTAGAGAGCCAGGGCCACAAACATTCAAATGTGTCAAATATGTTAATACAAGAAACACATTTTTATTTTTATTTAATACTTGCTGAGCTCCGAAGTTTAGGATTATCGGGACAAAAACTATCTTATGTCATTGCTGTGGTTTCAAAGAATCTCCGTACAAAATTTCATTTAAATCGGTCCTGTAGTTTCGGAACCTATTCAATACAAACAAACAAACCTTTCCGCTTATATTATTCGTATATACAAGACGTACACTATGTCAGTTATTTATTATTCTGCTTTGTATTTAAATGAAATGAAATGAAATGAAATGCTTTTGAAATGAAATGCTTTATTTACCACCACATTCGTATATAAAAAAGACATTTACAACCGGTTTCGAGAATTCATTATGATATAAAAAACAAGTCTTTAATTTAATAACGAAATATGTTCTGAGACGTTTCATAGAATCCAATCTACATCAGTATCATACTAACCAAAGCTTTGATAGAAAAACAGATTAAAATAATCTCCAGAACTGAAAATTTTTCATCTGAATTCATTCACAACCTTCATAGATTAAGTATTGAAAGATAATTAAAAATTCATTTGATTTCAATCAATTTCCTAAAT
>LQNK01000524.1:162628-179782 GCA_001586405.1 Phoebis sennae
TGTTGATTTACACAAACATACAATCATACATCATGTATGTTTGTTAATTTTTGTGTGAACACACAAACATACAAATTTACAAACGTGCAAACATATAATCGATTATGAAGTCAAAAAGACATACGTGACAATAACAATGTTTTATTTCACATGTACAGATAATGTAATAAACTTTGTACCAGCAAAAACCTCACATACACCAGAAGCACTTACTAAATGATAAACCTTTTCTCTCAGTTAATTCCTTATTGACTCTGATATAAATTACGCTCCAACTTCACGTGCAACTAGTTTTTCAACCGTATTTAGATTTTCTAAGTAGAAAGTTTCTATTCTCGGATAAACAAATGATGGTCATGTTTGTAGTAAAACTTCAGTCCGTTGCTTGAAATTAAACGATCAATTTTACTTTTTCTAGCGAGTAAATTTAATTAAATTGATGTTTGCGGGGATCTGAGAGGGTTTTTCCTTATTAGTTATGTAAACAGTGGACGAAGCAATAATGCTGACAATTTTTCCAGCTATTTTTAATGTCGGTTGATTTGGTCGCGTTAACATAATATGCGCAACATTCTTTATTGCATACTCGTATCACAAAATTCTTTAATATAATGTTGGTTGATATTGATATTTTAAGTGGTTGCCTGTTGATGGTTATTTTAAACATATACTTATGTTATATAGAGGAAACGTTTGAATTTTTCATAATATGTATTGTTTGTAATGTTATCACGCAAATACTACTGGACCAATTTCGAAAATTATTCTACCATTTTAAGCAGTATTAATTTAAACATGAAGCTAATAGTTGTTTCATCTTCTGTATCACAATTTTTATTCATTTCCCTGCAATCAACTGTAAAGAACTGTTATGTGATATCCATAATAAACATGCTATAAATTGAGCATTTTGTTAAGACCAACGATTACATAAACAGATTGGGAATGTGAGCTCAAACGAATCCCAATTTAATTACTTTTGTCCCAATAACTTGTTACGTTACATGTTGAAGCAATCACCAAATGGCGAAACAAGGAATTCTTTTCCTGGACATGCAATTTCGATCGGAAACTGGGATACGGAACAAATTAAATTGGCGACTTAGATTAACAGGGAAAATGGTCCAATTAGTGTTTTGGTGGGGCGACAAACGAGATTGCCTTCCCACCTGCTACGTATAGCCACTAAATGGGTACAGATGTCAACTACAAACAAGAGCCGGTTGAGACACACACATAGACAGCGTTCACCGACATGATTTCTCGAGTCACGTCGGAACAGACTGAACGTGAATGTCACGTGTTTTATATACCTTTAAATAGATAAATATACCCGTCTGTGACACAGACGTAGATATAAAAATGAAGTACATAGTGAGTGTGAATTCTTTACTCTTTATTTTTTTTATGTTAGAGCAGGCAAGCATGCGGTTCACCTGATGTTAAGTGACTGACCGCAGCAGGCAATCAAGGCATTCAATTAGCAAGGCATCTACAACAGTAAACTGTGGTAGATGCCTTGCCGGCTGGAAGGAAGGGGAGGGGGTAAGGAGAGGATTATGACGGGAAATTGGGAGAAAAGTAGATCAGTTTCTGAGAGGAAAGAGATGGGTATACAGGACTCCGGGTTCCCACTCACCGTACCGGAGGTAAAACTGTCGTTTTGAACTATGACATAGTTGGGCTTTTTATAAACAACGGAATATGATTTAAATCTGTTAAGCCACAAATTATACGGTCATTTTATATGTGAGTGAGTTTTTCGTTTCAATCTCAAGTGGAGACCTTAAATATAAGTTCAAATAACTTATTTGCATATTAAGTAAAATAAATCTATTTGTGAAAGGTGTTAGGGGAAACGCGTTTTAATTTTCTACAAAATGACAAGGAATATTTTCATACTTCTACTTTTATGAGATATGAAATAAGCCTATAGAATTGTGTACCCAATATTATTAATAGGCACTTAGCGGCACGTTATCGCAAAATCTCTTAACCGCTTCATACTATGTAGTCTAAGAGATGGGCACAAAATTAAAGCACTATAGACAATATATCGAATACATAATATCGACGATGGAAAATTTTGAAATAGTTATTCTTGAACCCAATAATATTTCTTATAGTCGTACAGCATGAAAAACCATTTATTTATATCATTTATTTGATTGTTTTACTAAAACATATATTTCAAATTTAGAGAAGAATTTTCTTCACAAACCTATTTTACATTATTTCAACTATTGAATATTATTAACCAATTTTCCTTTTCATAAATATTTACCTTTATTTGTCACATATCGTCGTTTGATATTCCGAAAATGCGGTAAATGTCATCTCCGACCGAGTGCGGTTATCTGGGCTGTGGTTTCATATTTATATGCAGTTTCGATACGAATATACCTATTTACCGTAATCAATCAAGCAAAAGCTACTTCAATTTTTATGAAATTTATGTAGCACATATTAAATGAAAAGTATATAGCAAATGTTACAGGTATTGCCAGCAATTTTTTTTCCTATCGTTGTTTCTGAATTACTTTGTACACATATATTTTTTTTTATTTTTTTATAGAATTGAAACTCTTTTTTCAATTCCATAAAAAAATATAAAATGTATTTCCATTACGAAGTACCAATACAGTCTATCAAGTATATTTATACACATAGTTATTTTTTTTTCTTAAAATTAGTCCCTTACTCTCACACTACATCGTTTTGTAGTGCAGTCAGTTGCAGTGCTGAAAAGCCTAATTACGTATGAAATTCGCTAACAATTTTAGCTTACATATTGTTTTAGTGATAATGAACAGGTTGACGTAATGATATCTATTATACATATTAATGCAGCCTTTCACTGGCTTCTTTGTTTGAGTTAATGTGAAATGATGAGTTAATGGGCTAGATGATAAATGACAGTTTTGTTAGTGTTTGTGTATAGGACAGGATCCCTGGTACACGGTTCATCATTTATTACTAACAAGCTGATTTTATGTGAGTTACTTCCTTTGACCTAGACGTCCAACTTTTTTCCTTACAGTAATGTTGGTAAATGGTAGCCTAATAGAGTAGCAATGTTATGTCCTATGGTTGTAGGTGAGCATTAAATAAAAGATTCAAATATCAGTAAGTTGGCACACAGCTCAACGGATACGTCTGCACGCCACAGATGACAGATTTGAAGTGTCAGAAGTGACACTAGCGCCCCACTGGTCTGTGTGCTAACATTTATTATATATCGTGAACACCACAAGCAAGATACACCGTGTACGTTCCTCCTGGAGATCCCGAGGTCCCCCAACTTCTTGCGTAAATGAGGGCCGTGAGGTTTTAGTCAGTAAAAGTCTGACATAACCCGCATGTCTCCCTCGAGACAGGCGGGTATCCATGCAGGATTTCCTTACGAAAAAAAAAGGTAGCAAGATAAAATATTTGATTTGATATTACTTGCTAATTATTTTGCATCCTTTACTGTCCCGGTACATATTTAAAATCAAAGGTTCAACATGTGTATAATCACCATTAATGGTAAGAATTGTTCTAGCTTAGTAAACGTTTCTGAATATTCAAGCAATTTCTAATTCAAGAAATTATGATTGTGCGGCACTTACCCCGATTTTATTACCAACCAACCCTGTAAAATGTTTTCAAACTAATTCCCTATAAAATATAAACATGGCCAACCCCATTGGTAATAAAATGAACGATCGCTGTCGACTTTATATTCGCTGAATTCGGACATGACATTAACGTCCCCAAAAAACGAATTGCAGATCCACGGCACCCATCCATTCAACGAAAGTATCAATAAAGCCTTTTTATGTCCTCATTATGAACGTCGTGACCTTTAAGGATGCAATAAGCAATGAGCGACACGGCCTGCACTTGGCACCCTGCCACTCCAAGTAACCTGCCCATTTCATTCTATCCAGGTCACGAAATAGGGTTTCCTCCAGACATGTCCAGTTTTTGGCACTAGTATGAGACGAATACGCCGAATAGAATTTTGATTTTCCGCTGAAAACATTTCAGTGGTCGGAGTAATTTGATAGCTGACATTTAGTTAGTGGAATAAAACATTTTGGATTTATCGTTCGCTGAAGCAGTTTCGTTGATTGGGTGATGGTTCATTCCCAGTTTGAAAGTAAAATCTTGGGTTCAATTTTGGACGGTATTTCAATTTCCATTTGATATGTCGCCAACTGAATTTATATAACTTGATGCTCTTTATAGAAATACATTGTTATTTTTAAAATTATATTTATTTTAGAATGTTCTGAATACTATTTTGTTTACTAAAAGTTCTTGATATTGTACGTTACAGATGGTACACTGATAAAATTCACTTAGTTTAGTGCCTAAGTTATGTATGAATAAACGTCGTATGAAACACCCCAGGTGCTCTACGTTACACCATTATTATAACGTACTACTATTATTTCTAACTTAGCAATGCATAGATACTTAAAAATTTGATAAAGAAAATTATAGATGATTATTTACGAGAACCTTAAAAACTACTGCAAATTTAAGCAAGCTCCTTTATTATGGTCCTCGTCTCACGCATACAATTGCACCGCAACAGACAGAAGCGACAAGCGGACGTGGACATTGGCCTGCAATTTTGGCAAACGCTCTCATTCTACAGGGCTAATGTCACGAGCCCGACCGCACCAGTGCGCCCCGCTCGGACAATTATCGAGTCCAAATCCGATATTAATAACGCGAGGGTTTTGTGCTTGACTTGTGGTCGCTGCATTATTCTGCCTAATCGCCCCAAATGCAATGAATATTCTCTTAATTGAATGGATTTTAGTGGAATTTGAAGCTTTCTAAATTAGATGCCTTATAGATTATAGGTGCTAAAAATCCATATAATTTAAATTACACATTCAACATCAATGCATCATAATACGACAGAAAGGATAATTTTGGGAAACGTATTGAAATCCAATGTCCTAGCTTCCACTTGTCCCTTCTGCTGTAAATTTTTTTCTACTCCAAAATATAATATTTTCTACTACAAATTATCCTATAAATAAAATGTTATGATTTCTGAAATGTTAGAGTTAACATTTCAGATAGGTATAAAAATACAACGAAGACTAAAATCTACATCAATAAAAAAGCCACTTCCCCTCGAATTAAGAACTGATTGCGTGCTTGACATCCAATAAAGCTAGTAACAACGAAAAAATCCAGCACTAATTGCTCGCTAATTAATAAAATACTCAAATTACGAACAATATAAGCGCTCTCATATTCAATGATACGACGATATTAAAAACTCCGACACTCGCTAATTGGCCACACTAATTACCTATGAGGGTACATGTGACATCATCTGCATGCAGGGCCGTATGCGCGCAGGGCTCTTTGCATATTTATTTATTTGTTGTGTTGAGAGATACAAAAAAACATATACAAAGTGTTACAACTTATTCCCAATACAGAAGGCCTCAACAGTAGTCTCTTCTGGACAACCAACTCTAAGGGGTAACAGGAAAAATTTATTGAGGAGCCCTTGATTTTCAAATAAATGGAGGTAGACGTATTTTTTTTAAAACACTCATAAGGACAACTGTCATCTCTGACACTCGTGACTACAAGCGCTCGCTTGTAAGTGTTCGTCGTTTAAAAAGTATTTCATTTTAGTATCCTGTCACTGAATTCAGAAATTTCATAAAAATCCATCTAATATTTGAGGTGTGATTTATACACAAACATACATACTAAGTATTTATAATTTTAGTTGGAAGTGGGATGATAAGTAGGATTGATCTTCTCTATTATAATAGAAAAATTACGCTCTTTTTGTTAAATATTGTTTCGATTAGACGTGTAGTATAGTCATTATGACTATGTATGTTGCATTTAACAGTACTTAGTGTTCAATCTTGGAAAAAAATCACCATAGAAGTTATTGTAAGTCTCCTGAACAGGATTAAATGAAAAATTAATTAAGATTGAAAATTATATATATTTATTTATAAATTAATACATAATTGGTTACAAATTAAGGTGGATCACATTAAAATTCATTAATTTCTATTTATGTTGAGCTCCTGCATTCCGAATAGTAAAAAATTTTTTAGGTGGGATATATTTTATACACAATTGTTCTAAGGCGGGATATATTTTCATACACGATTGTTCTTAGGTGAGATATATTTTCATACACGGGGCCTCACACGTAAGGCCCATATATTTTTTACTCTTGCTATGTAATTGATTCGTCCCTGGCTCCACTGTTATTACTACACTCTTTGAGATGCATTTTTAGTTATATGGAAAATAATTCCCTTTTATAAAAGTAGGATATAGATTGTTAGCGCTGCAACATTTTTATTTCATCAGAATATTATGATGGTGGTTTCTGAATAAAATAAAATGTTTTCTGCATGAAGTAATTTATTAGTTTGATTAATATCAAACTTTTCTGTTCTAGTTATGATTAAGCTAACAACTGTGTAACCATAATTTAATAAGCTAATTACATTAAATTTGTATAGCATGTGGTTTACAATAATTTCAACGTTTCATTTAATTTATAAGTATTTATCAACGATTTTTTTTATTACTGCGGTTCATATGTGCTATATACATACTCTAACTCCAAATAATTTCCCAAAGATAATAGCAACTGCATCAAAACAATATATTTCGAAGCCAAACGAATTTAATCTCTGTTAATTCAACTTAAGGTGTTTTTTCGCAGTTCAAACGAAACGTGACGTTCCGATTTACGCATCAAAAAACATTGAGGAAGAAAAAGCGAAATAGCAAAGTCACTACGCAATTACTGCCGAGACTGCGATGGTCCTGACGTCGTATTCGAACCGTATTATAAAAACAATCTAACGCTACGAAAACAATGACTGCTTAAAACGTTTGGCAACGGTTACTGGCGGAAATGTTAAAAATCATTGCATAATGGGTTTAAAGATTGTAAAATTGGAATCGTACGTTTACGTAACAATTTGAAACTGCAAAAAAGAAAATTCTGAAAAAAAGTATTAGTCTGCTATGCCATGAGCCCTTAGCCTTGAGCTAAGCCGTGACTCAGAAGTCTTAATAAAGCTTTCTACTACTCTTTTCTCTTTTTGCCTATAATTAATCACACTAATACTACATTAAATTAAGAAACACTGTTTATGTGAAGGAAATAGTAAAGCTTATTTTATTTATTTATTAAACTACCCGCTGCTGAAATAAACACGACCTGTAGACGATATAATATGGGCTTCTGTTACAATCTTAAATGTGAGATAAACTTATTCTAGCAGGGCTCAGGGTTCAGAGATCTAATTAAAATTATTTCTTATCTATAAATTCTAATAAATATATAAAGAGACCAACACACAGCCCACATTGTGGAATTTACAAGGAAGCAAGACTTGTTTATTGAAGTGAAAATTTCTTTGGGCGTGTTGAACAATTTTTGGTTGAGGAAAACCTTATGGGTATTAACAACAGGACATTGCAATATATATCGACTACTTGAAGGTGTGATTTCTGTAGATACTCATGATATGTTAAATATATAATGACTCTTTGCGGGTCCTCGGTCTCGTACTGTTGCATGCTAACTCACCAATCCCCTGCATACTTTCAGCGCTGAACGCTCTTCTGAATGGCTAGATAGTATGCGACATGTTTGCGCATGCATGGAAGAAGATATTGTCAATATGCTTAGAGTTTTGTGAGAGAAATAATATTTATTTTTTTAAACTACATACATTTATCGGCACCCAAGTCAACCTCACCTGCAAGGCTCTGATGAACGTGGTGGGATTATGGCCCAAACCTCCAAATAACAACATACTATTAAGATAGTAAACATGAGTAGGACTTATCATCATGTGTATCTTACCACTCCTAACTTAGGTTACGAGGAGGCACCTTAGGTTGCTGGTAGTCATTGACGATCCTTGTTAAACATGCAGCGGTGATGTTGGCGCAAAAATAGCTAAAATTAAATAAGGTATATACTACGACTGCCCTTAGACGGATGGACAAAAGTAAAATGAAATTTCGTACACGGGTAGGCTATTAGGTGATAGGATACTTTTTATCCAAATTTGACGCGAGCAAATCCGCGGGCTGAAACTAGTTGTAGTGTATTATAAGAGATTCATCAAGTGTAAAGTTGCTGCTCCCTACACAATTAATCCAGTACGTGCTCCTGACATTGTATTGACAGAAATTAATTGCAGGATGGAGACGCATAAGTGACTGTTTGAGCATATAATGGCTAGGTGACGAACTAAATTGGGTATGGACCGATAAAATTACTAATTGACTGAATAACAATTAGAACTACTTAATTGACTAAACGAATCAATACTTAAGTAAGTGGAAAATTTAGTTTTTTTTCAACGCGCTAAGCTTTGAAATTAGCGCATGAATTATAAAAATTCTTTCTGATTGTGATAGGCATGTTTTTACCAGAGTGGTGACGTTTAGAATGCGTGTGTCGCCACTCTATTTCTACGTGGGTATCCTAAGAGGTGATAGAGGGTAATTCTGCTGCAGAACATCTTGAGCAATAAAAGAGTGGGGGCCGAGCATTGCACAATTGGGGCAAGATGGTACTGGTGAAATTACTGGTTTTACTTTTAAGGCATGGAACTTTAAAAATTATCACTACAACACAAATAAAAATGAATCGCTGAAGTGTATGTACGCGTAGAGCGTTCTAAAGTTATGCACGTACAAACAGGACTATTCTTTTTTGTTGCCTTTGTTATTATCAGGTAATAGATACATGAGGTTAACCAGGCGTACAGCTAGCTTAAATTCAAATACAATATTATCAAATATTTTCAATATTATATTGAATTCCTATAGTATCAATTATTGGTTTATGAAAATTTTGATTCAATTACCCTGTTATTATATATGGTATTAGATGTTGGAATCACTGGTATATAAAACATTAAATAATAAAACATAACGAATTCTATCATATTTAAATGAATATATAAAAATAAAACACCATCTATAACGAGAAGCACAATAAAGAGATAAATTTACTTATCTATCGAAAGTAAAATTTTACGAAAGCCATGATAACTTTATCATAAATCAAGTTTCAGTTGATTTGATTTTATTTGTTATTAATCTGTTTCTACAACTTTTCTTTAAAGTTATTAGTCGAAAGTATGTTTATAATTAGTAATGTGAATAAGCAAAATCTTATAAAATCGTATCAAAAAGGTTTTATACAACAACACTACGAAAAATCCAATCTCAAAACGCCATTCCGTTTTGAAAACGCTAATCGAAAATCGGTCGAACAAAATTGAAATGCAAAGTCGTATGAAATATATTCACTGCTTAAATGCGTTGAAGTGTGATTGGTGCCAGAGGGCATGCATATCTGATTCCATCATAAACTCAATTTACAGCTAATCTCATCTGAGATTGTCGAAGAAATAAAATTTCACGCGTCGCCGGGTAAATCCTGTAAGGGAGGTGTTCGAATGACGCTAATAAATATTACTGAGTTAACGGATCATTGGGCAGGCGTTGCACTGGGAGGCAATATACGAGTGATATTAAATCACGTTTATGCAAAACTGAATTAAAATCCGCTGAAATTATCGAGGATATTGAAGTTCGATCTCGTTTTTAGATGGCGATAGACTGACTGAAATAATCTTGATATTTGAGCTTGAAGACAATTAGGGTGAAAAAGCAGTGCTTCGATGTGCGAAGAGAAAAAAGAAACAGAAGTATACATAATGGAAAAGTAGTGTAGAATGGGAAGAAAAAGGGAAGGAAGAATATAGGCTTTCAATTTCGTGCGGAACACAGTATCATTTAAAATTTCTCATGTAAGGAAAGGAAGGTGATAGTTTCGCAGGCGTAAGAGTTTGACCCAATTCTTGGTAAGGCATCGTTTTTTCCACTTTTAGATTACGATATTGCAGTATTTGAATCTTACCTTTCGACTCAACGAAGGATTAAGAAAGAAGTATGATATAAAATGTTATATTCAATCTTTAAAATCAAATTATTAAACCCCGAATTGTTTTATTTAATACAATTCTAAATAATTTATACTATGCCTATAGTTGAAAGAAACATAATGATAGACAAATCTTCCACCTTATTAAACACAATTTCTATCAGACACCCCTGAAAACCTTTCACAAATAAATACCTCGCTGGCGACTCTAAAATGTTTTTCCAAGACGTGTGACGTTAGAATGAAGCTACCAAATTGGCAACTACGTTCACGGATCATTTGGCTTCAGACGCTGCCTCGGGGAGGCGATGTGCGACAATTTTAATATATCCTGCGACTTGAAACGCTATATTAAACTCGCCCGATAATCTCCTCGCCGTTAAATTTTTGTCTCCGTGATCAATATCAGCCTTGATCGATTTTACGGGCCTACACCGGCCTCCAGTTTCGTACGGTTGTAACTTTTTAGTGTTCCTTTTATTACGACGAACGATTTTAATCAAGCGAGTTTGTACAAAGTGAGCGCCATTAGCGCCGAATTGAAGCTTAGTCGCTAGACGTCGAGGTTTGGCAAATTCGTTTGATTGGTAACTTATGGCTTAAATAAACGCTGCTAAATTAGAGTTTATTAAGGTTCTGCGGGTACGGTGTCTTTATTTTTCAGTCTTTAGAAACGATTTGCGTAATTTGGTAAATAGTCACAATACACGACCTTTAATTCATTGAATTAGGGGACGCGAAAGGAATTTGAATGTAGCAGTAAAAATCCAATAAAAGAACAAGAAATTAACCTCATCTAGAACATTCGAAAGACAAATCAAGACGACTCGTATTCTTAAAAGTACATCGTAAACAAACGTTCCAGTCTCACCATTGTTTTACTATGTAGCACATCCCAAGAAATGAAACGTACTTCAAAACAAAATTACGGCACCACATCGCGCAAGTTGGGGAAATAAATTCAAGGAAGTCACTCGTGTAACTCTCATTTGAAGTTAACTGCCCTCGAAAATAGTTGAAAACTGTGTTGGCGGTCCGCCGGCGTCCAGAGTGATTCCGAAACTCAGCATAGTTTTATAGTCGTGATAGGTAAAAATTGAGTTTAGTAAACAAGAATTTGTCGTTGGATTCGTTAAAAGTTGAAGATTTTAGCTAACAAGGATGCTCTTTGGCGTAATGGTCTCAAGTGTCCCCTTGCGAGAAAACTTGGTGCATCTTGATTGCTGTTTATAAGAAAATTTTATAGAAAAATTATTTATATTAAGTTACGCAAATTTCAGGTTGACTCTTAAGATTTTGAGACAAACAAGTTCATTTAAAATAAACCCTGGTTAATTATTTATTCTTTAGGTATTTAATTTTCTAAAATAAAGCTGTACAATTCATTATTTGTAGATAATAATAAATGTCTAAATCAGTACGAAGTTTTATTCTGTAAAACGGAATCTAAAGTTTAAATAATATAATCCCGTTACAGTTTATGTGATATACAACTATGTATGCACTTAAAACCATTCTAAACTTCGATCAAACCTGGAAATTCAAGAATCAAATTAGCAGTTCCAGGTAAAAGAAGCCTCAGTACTTCTTTATCAAACTTATTCTCCAACACGTAAACTTGGGAACTTTAAAAATTCAAAAGCAGTGAATCCAGGAAAATCGCTGTCGAACAGAAAATTCTTTTCTGCGCACCCTTAAAACTTCACACAAGGAAACTTTTGTGCTTCCAATATCGAGTGTTCATTGAATAGTTGTGCATGCATAGTCTTTGTTAGATTGTTGCTTTATGTTAAAAAGCGATGTATAATCCCCGCTTTGTTGGTTGTGTATGCATTTTCGACAGCGCTGAAAACTTAACTAGCTTTTTGAGATGGTTTTGCAATATTGATTAATAATGCAATATTGTGTTTTTGAGTTTTAGTGTACAATATATCTGTACTAATATTATAAAGCGGAGAGGATTCAATGAATTTGTTTGTTTAAACAGCTATCTTCGAAAATATAAGATGGATTTGTAAAATTATTTTAGAAAGAAAGCAGGTATGTCAGGAAGGTTTTAAGGTGAAACCTTGCAGTATCTATAGCTTGTTATCCAAACACGTAGATAGTATGTTAGATATTAAAAAGCGACGTTGTAAACTAGGTTATTCATGGTTTTACACAGGTTTGATAAGTATCGGAATATTGTGTTTTGCACTGTCGGTTACTGTGTCGGTTTTTTATGCAATTTATAATGAAACTAGCCGTGTATTAGTGTTATACTAGATATCATGTAGCCTCCTCAACCTGTGTTCGTATTGTGTGCCTGTATTGTTTTTCGGTTTAATATGTCTGTTTTCTGTGAAATTTATTTTTGTAAGCATGCGTAGCTAAACATATTTGTGTGTATCAATCCTTCTAAAAATTTGGTGTATCTTGAACGCAGTCATTTTTTTCTTAATTTATAGATTTTAAAATTATGCGAAGCTTTTTCAACATGAAGTCATATCAAAAGATACACTTAAACTAAATCGTATCTCTTTTCTATTTCCGATTTTAAAGAAAATCGTCAATACGCTAACGAACGTCATATGTTTTAAGACTTGGCTTCATGATGCGCCAATACTCCAATCATGCGATCTGGCTTACGTGACAATTATAGTCCTTCATGTCTCGTTATAAACACAATCATCCCGACCATGCTTGACTTTAAGCCTCCCTAAGGCTGTACATACTAGCAAATATCGTGTGTATAGGTACAGGTCATTGGAAATAGGCGCTCATTTCACTACGCACCACCATACCTATTTTGCGTGCTTGGTCGCAAACTGGCTAGAGATAGTCAACATTAAAGTCAAAATTAAAAATGTTTATTTAAATAATTCCACAATTATAGATTAAAAGTCAGATGGGGTGCGCCCAAGACTTGAGTGACGCCGAAAAGCAAATACAAAATTTAAAAGCAAATACAAAAACGTTTCTCTAGTTTGCCGCAACACGTGACGAGGGCTTCGTAATTTTTCTTGATAAAATGTTGTCTTGTCTTATTAAAACACTATAAAAGATGTTTCCAAAAGCAGATATAAGAAGATGAATTATCCTTTCACATGTAAGTAATGATATTTTTCCTTCTTTCATATCTTAATCCAATCAATATCTGATAATTTAACACGCACACAGATGCACGTATACGTACGTGTAGTAAACTTCACTCGAGTCTTCGGCACACTCCATCCGTCTTTTATTCTCTAATCTGTGTAAAATTATTATTATTTTAAAGAAGTGTTTATTTTTTACGTTATCTCTTAAGATGTTTATTTCCTGTTCATTTTAATTATAATGTCAATTAATGTAATTGGTTAATGTAAACCGTGTAAATTGATTTAAATAAATAAATAAATATAATTCATACTTTTTATTAACCACCGGTTTAGAAGGCAGTCTTAAAGGAACCGGCAAGAAACTCGAGTAATTAACTAACGAGTAGTAACTCTTTTCAAAACGTTATTATAGTATGCATTTTTCGTTTAAACATAAACGTCTTGCTTGTTGTAAAGCCAATTTTCAGCTGTTTACAATCTAGTGGACGTCATTTGTTATTATATTCAATTCATTGATCCCTTGCTAGTCTTGCGTGTATTATTGCTGATATATGTTTATATGCCTATATATATCATATGCTTTAAATTTGCCCTTAGGCTGTAAACACACTAGCGTCAATAAGCTATAATCCCTTCAACTGTAAATACAATAGTCTTTTTCGTATGCTATAAGGCGTTCTTAAGGTTATAAACACACTAGCGTTGTATGCTATAACCCCAAGTTTAGGCTGTGAACACACTAGTACCGTATGCTATAATACAGTCTTAAGGCTGTAAACACGCCATCGTCATACGCTATAACACCACGTTTAGGCTATGAACACACTACCGTCATATGCTGTAAGGCAGTCCTAAGGCTGTGAACACACTAGCGTCGTAGTGTAAGGCGTTGAATTCCCCATTACCACACTTGCACGTATGCAGCGCTTTGTCTTACGTTTTACCTGTGAAATTGCTTGTGAAATAGCAGCCGTTACGTTAATGGAATGGAAGCTGTTATTAACGCTGACATATCTTGCTTTGACGTTATTGGTTACTGTTTTAATCAGCGGCAAGTATGAGATTCTTTTTATACGTTCATATTTGCTTCACTGTTTTTTCTTGTTACTATTTACTTTCAGGAAATTACCATTAATGTTCAGATAAATTATTCTCTAATATATGGACATTATCTATTTATTTTTTTATTTTGCATTGTTTGATGCAAATCTTAAAGAATGATCTCTTTTTAATGTTCCAAAAATAAAACCTAATAAAATGTATATCTGAAGAGTAGGAAGTATTAATGAAATACCAAAAAGAAATGGGCAAAAGCCTCAACGGAATACTAAATAAAATATAAATTTAACTTTCTTACTTCAGATATCAATAAATATGTGAAATTCCTAGAACCTTATATCATCAGTCAATAGTGTAATTTTCTTTGATTTTTCTAATTAATTTGAAGTTGTATTTGTATTTAAACCATAGTGAAAGCATATTTGAATGTTGTAAAATGTAGGAAACTTGCAAATGTTACCCAACAAATTTCAAACAGTTTTTATTTTGTTTAAACCGTTATTTATTAAAAGGAAGACTCAGAAATTGTCTTGATGGACCCAGTCTTTACTACCTTTGAACACGAGACGTTTTAACGAAGACGTATGATATGAGTAGCTTAATTGAGGTTGCGTCGCAAAGCAAAATGTTTCTTAGCTAAAATATTTAACAGGGAACATCCTGACAGTGTTGATTGACGTTCTGTCTTTACTTGATATGTGCTCCTAGATGTAAATGCATTTTAAAATGTCGAAAGATTGTACAATTTCCACAATTTTCTTAGTTCATTTTATATAGTTTACAAAGGGTTACAAAATTATATACTCTATACTTTGTATTGTTGCTTCTTGATGGAATTGTACATCAGATAGACTTGAACTATCTGACGATGATGTTCGAAACCAGTCGTGAATAATGTTGTAATTTAAAATTCATAATAATATAGTGCAATTTGAAAAGTAAAAATGTGTTTTTCTTTAAATAGAAAAAGTTACAAAATCAGCTAGTAAACAAATCATCTACTATACTGGTGAAGGACAATAGATTTAAAATCATTTAAAGTTAATACTAGTTATATAGTATAACTAATGTTTGTGATACTATATGTAACTAGCTACGAAGCCGTGGTCTCACCCACAAATGCCAGCCTTCCTCGAGAAAGTGAAAAGAAAAAACTATCAAATCCATCCAGTAAGTTGAAATATTAAACCATTTAAACAAACAAATTCGCTTCAATAATTGTATTGATGTAACAATATATTTCTCATCTCATAATAATTTCAGTGAAGATCACTAATTCCTGACCTACAACGCTCCACAAAGCATATGCTTCCCTTTGTATATGTAATTGTGCAGTATAATAATAACATACATTTGAGATCACGTTGAGTTCAGTTACCAGCTACCAACCATAATCCTGTTATATTTAGGTCGTACTGCACCTAAATATTTTACACACTTAAGGCCTTTTAATATAAATATTTAATTCATTTTAATGTGTTGTAAAAGATTATATATTATTCAGAATATAATTAACGTTTAAAAGAACTTGAAATTGTTTGTTCACGTAAAACAGCATCTAAATTATCGTGCTTATCTTGTAATAATTTCAGAGTAGACTTGTAGACTCTTATAGACTCAATTGCTGGTATACAAGATCTCACTGAGCGCATATTTTTCCTAAATGTGCATAATATGTATGTACATCTTCCAATAATAACATACATTTGCGATCACGTCGAGTTTAATCACCAGCTACCAACCAATATACTCATGTTAAAATTAGGTTATACTGGACTTAAGTACTAGGGCCTTTTCATAGAAATATGAAACTTATTTAATTTACTCCATATGACCTTTTATCATAAGACTACATCTCGCAATTTGTTATATAAGAAATTTTATATCATTCAGAACATAGGTAATAACTTGCAAGAGACCTTCAATTTGTTTTTCACGTAGTACGTCGTCAAAATTATTATGATTAGCTTTAAATCATTTCAGAGTTGATCAATAATTCCTGATATACAACGCCTTACAAAGCACACATTTTCCTAATGTACATGTAAGGTGTACAGTGTACAAAGGTGTACATAAACATGTACACCTTCCATTAATAACATACATTTGGGATCACGTTGAGTTCAATCACCAGCTACCAACCAATATAATCCGGTTAGAGCTAGGCCACACTGCACCTGAGTAATATTTCTCACATAAGGGGCCTTCCCATTGAAAATTAAATTAATTTTATCTCTTTTCTAGCGACCCGCCCCGGCTTCACACGGGTGCAATGCTGATACTAGATTCACTACAGGAAAACTGTGAACGTTGTATATAAAGATTAGTATATTATTTTGATACCTCTCGTTGGGTGGAATCTCAGAAACAACAGTATTTCTCCACTATTCAATTGATGTTATCATACGTATAAACCTTCCTATTGAATCACTATATCTATTAAAAAAAACACATCAAAATCCGTTGCGTTGATTTAAAGATTGCATACAAAGGGGCATAGGGACAGAGAAAGCGACTTTTTTAAAGAGAGCAAGTTGAGGGAAAGTAAGTTGTTACCTGTCGATCACCGTAAACAACATTGTGCTCACTTAGTAATAATTGCCTGGTATTATTCTAATTTCTGAACAAAGCGCTTTGTGGGCGTTATGTGCCATGTGCATGTATTTTACGCCTTACAACAATAACATACGTCTGAGATCACCTTGATATGATTTCAATTACCAGCTACCAACCAATATAATCCAGTTTGGAACTAGGTCACACTGCACTTGAATAATATTTTGGATATAGGGCCTTTTCATATAAACATATAATTCATTGTATTTAGAAGGACCCTGTTATCTATGATATAGTGTTTATTATACTATACATTTGTGGTCACTTTTAAGAAAGCTTTAAAGTGTTCGAATAAAACAACGTAAAATACAGGGTGTCCCGTAATGAGTGAAGCATCTTTTGGGGGATGATAGCTGAGCTAATAATCTATCAAAAAAACCCAATATAGGTCATACGAAAATATCACTGTTTTTGAGATATTGAGGA
>LQNK01000524.1:216263-235166 GCA_001586405.1 Phoebis sennae
GAATGCTGTCCACGATAGCCGAAGTAGGTCTGAAAAAAGGCATTGTTGATTAAGGACATTATAGTTGTTTATTTTACGGGGCGGTGTTATCGCTCAGCGATAAAGCCTTTAAAAAAAAAAAAAAAAAAAATTAATAAAGGAAAGGAAGGTCTGGATCACTTAAGACTAACATCATATGTTAACACACGCCACACACACATTAACACTTTATTTATTTACACCCGTTACTCAGCTTCGACTTAATTCAATTAGTATGAGCTACAGAAGTGGCGAAACACGTTATTCTCATGCATTTTACCTAGTACTAATCCACTTCGAACTGGATAATTTGACCGTACATCTGTTAATATTATAAAAAATATTTAAGTTATTCACCGATCAAATTTAATGATTCAAGTAATCGTCAGACAAACATACATTCGTGCATATAACATACCACTGTCGTACTTTAATGATATTTCAGCTATCATCGAGATTTTTACTTAAAAATCTATAATAAATATTTAAGATTTATATGAATGCAACGCAAAGCAAAAATTCAAAAACATCATAGCATCCTGTGCTGAATGAATCATTTACCCTAATTAATAAAGGGTAAAAAATTACCATCTGGGATCATTTAAGTGTAACATATGTTAACCCCTCACGTACATTATTGTTTTAATATTTAGATCGTACTTTAGGACTAAATTCACTTAGAATGAGATAAAAACCAATAACGTCCCACTCTATCCATAAACTGTTCGATACTACTATCTCTCATTACTTTAAAATGATAATAATTTTCATATTGTTATAGACACTCGTTACTAATTTTAAGGATAATAAATATTCTAGAAGGTCATTTATACATAAAAGAAACACAAATGGTCCGAACATACTTCCCTGCAGCACACCCAGTACTATAAATTTCTAATCACTTCATTTTCATGTACTTCAATGGTACTTAATTTATAAAGCAAAAGTAGGTACTTAATACGGATCACTCGAGAGTAACATCTGTTAACCCCTCACGTACATTAACGCTTTATTTATTTACACCGTACTTCAGGACTAGATTCAATTAGTATGAGCCAAAATCCAATAAAGTCCAACTCAACCCATAAACTGTTCGACAGGACTATCCCACATTACTTCGAAATGTGAAAGTTTCTACCGCAAATGTGTTTTTCTTGTTACCTCTAAGTTTGATATTTCACCTACTTTACATTCAACGGAGGCCGCTGTAAAATGTTCGCCGAGCCGATATTACAAACCCGACGTAATAACTTTTATATTTTTCAATGAAAACTTATTGATTTGATCCTCGTGAAATACGGGGTAGTAGAGCCAATTGAATCATCTATCTTCACTTAGCAAAATTCCAAAAAAAATGTTTATTGAAATGACGCACAAAGTTCAAATTTTTTTTCAAATACATAAAAGATTATTAAGTAAACATAGTCCAAGGAAAGTGTATCCACGTTATGCAAAGGCAATACTCAATTTCTACCCTTAATTCCTCCACGATTTGCGTTATATTTTCATACAAATACGAAATATTCATTCTTTTTAAATACATCTAATGGCAATTTTGTAAAAAAAGAAATAATGAGACACATTTCTGCCCTTTGGCAGGCAGATCAGAGTTCTCTGGTAAATGAAGTTGAGTGTACGATGCTTGAAAAACGTCGTTATTGTTATGAAATATCAATATATTTAAAGCATTACTGACATTCCCAAAACGTGTACAAAATAATGTTACTTAAATCGTCATTATTATTCAAAAACACATTCAGCTACACAATAATTAACGTCACGACATAATTATTAATTAACGGATTATAATTCATATTATTTTAATCGCAGTTTATGTCCAAAATGTATAAAACATAACATGAATATGGTAACAGAGTGAAATGAAATACCGTCGCACAATAATATTCCGAAGCGATAATCCGAGCGAGTAACGAAAAATCATGCACGCTCCTTTTATTAAACCTGGGAAAACTTATAAAATCACAACGAGTTGAAATGAAACTTCCTTGCCTTAAAATTCCCCGTTTTTATCGGGTCGGAATATTAAGACGCTATATTTTCCACAATCTAATATTCCGAATTTAAATTTCCCTGGAATGCCAGGGACGTATTTGAATTACAAAATGTGCCCCTTTCTGCCACCTGTTATAATATCACCATTCGCAACTAATATATTATTATACAGTGAGGAAAGGTAAATGCTGATGTATTGCGATTTGCGAGGTCCTGAATTCGACCCTGTTTTAATAATGCAAGTTGTGGGCTGTATATTGATTTAGACTACGTAAATTAATGTTGTTTGGTGTTGGTTTTGTACGAGAATTTCGTAATGAATTGGGATTTATGAAGTAGTGAACGCTCTTGTTGGTAATGGTATTATTCCGTACCTCACAAAGGTAGTCATCGTCTATCATATTGCTTTTATGATCATACTAGCTTTTGTCCGCTGCTTTGTTTTTGTCGAATTCTGGGTAGATCAATAAAAGGTATCCTTTAAGTTAATCCGGCCAATGTTCTGTTTACGAAATTTCATCAAAATCAATTCAGTAGTTTCATATTTATAAAAATATAATCATTTTATTCGTTAAATCATTTCGATCCACTTCGTTTCGATGTTATCAAAATAAAACAACCACTTTACGAGTATGCTCTCCACAATTTATTCATTCAATATTTTTGGAATATTTTCAAAGTTCAAACCTAACAAATAAACGTGCCTTGCGAAAAGTAGGAGGAATGTAATCACCAAGTACCCGCATGGCATAGATTAATCCTCCCCAGAGAACACGGGGATGCCGCGCGTGTAACAACTTAAACACGCCCGGAAGCTGTAAGGGTCTGACCTTAACCTGCTCTGTGGTTTGTGAACATACTTCAAACCGCCTTCAATTGGCGTATTTGATGTGTGTCTTGGTTAACTTTGAGAGATTGGGTAGTAAGAAACTTAAACAGACGGAAATAATTTCAATGGTGTTCCGGAACTAATAAGTAAGTAAAATTATTTTGTTCATTTTGAGCAATAAACAAATAACCTATATTATACCAGTCGAGTTATTTTTCGCATATCCATCTCACATATCCTTTCCTATTAAGTTACCTGAAGGGTTTTTGCCAGTAAAGCCGTCCTTTTATACAAAGGTGTATTTATTATATTTTTGTGGAATAAAGAGCTATAAATCATTATCATCATCATCATCACCATCTTGTACTTATCCCATTATTTGGAGTTAGCGAATTGGGATTTTTCCTTCCTCTGTCTTCTTTGCCATTTCCACATTCACACCTTTTTCATTTTATTTATTTATTTATTTTATTTATACTCTTTATTATACCATAATATATATAAAGAACAACAATAAAAAAACAAGGAACACAGTATAATGGGCGACCTTATCACTAAACAGTGATCTCTTCCAGGTAACCACTGGGCAAAAGGTAAAGAGCTAAGAGTATAAAGGTGGGGCGAAAGAGTAATTATACATATATACAACAGTCAATACACAATACATAAATAACAAAGATATACATGTCTACATATACTACACAATATAATATACTAATCCGAGTTAAAAGCAAGGGAATTCAGGTGATCGCGGACCCGGATTTTAAAGGAGGGGAATGTAGGGGCAAGTCTGATATTTAGGGGTAGCGAATTCCATAAACCGACAGCAGTGGCTGTAAACGAGTTACCAAAGAAATTTGAACGACGCGTGGGCACGTTCAGTACCCTTCATTCATATCTTCTTTTATAAAGAGTTATAAATAAAGTACATTAATAAAACTACATCCCCATTAATACAAATATTCATATCAATACTTTAATTAATTTAATGAACGCCACGTCTCTTAACGTCCCTAAACAATTTATTCAAAGCATATTATAAAGAAAGCATTAACATTCAAGTATGAGATCAACTATTAGGGTTTGCGCTCATCAGGGCACAGAACACGTGCGTGGAACAACTACACTGTACGGAATACAAAATAAATTGGATAGTGAAGTTAGCGTCACATATGAAACGTAGCAACATGGCGCAACATTTTAATCGTGCTAAACTTGACTCTTGTATTGTAGGTGAGAATTTGAATTGAAGATTATATTTTATATCCTACAATTCAGGCCCGTAAAATAATACAGGGTGTCCCGTAATGAGTGAAGCATCTCTTGGGGGATGATAGCAGAGCTAATAATCTATCAAAAAAACCCAATATAGGTCATACGAAAATATCACTGTTTTTGAGATATTGAGAATTTTGTAGTTTTTTCAAAAATGTTGACCTCGCCCAATGTTTTATGTTACTGTGGCCGTAATTCTTATTTGTTTTTCATAATTTTTTTACTAATTTTCTTTATGAGTTACTTTCTTGGATACATACATTAGATATTAATAGAAATATCAGACAACGGAAGAAAAAAAATATTTATCTCAAATTTAGTATAGAGTAAAATTTTGAGGTCAGATTTTATTCTGTGGTTTAAAAAAATGTACTACACTGAGACGGTCAGTGAACTTAAAAACTTCTTTATTTAATACCAATTTCAAAATGGTATAAAACTTATGGTTTTTCCCTATAGCAAAAAAAAATATTGCAATTTGAAATCAATTTGGGACCTATTTTACTGATACGTCCAGGATGATACTTAGTATGTGAGAAGTCGGTTAAAATAGTTCCATACATCCAGAGCTTAACAGTTCATTTTATATCATTTTTAACATATATTTATAGGTGTATCTGAGTGTGAGTAAGTGAATCCGAGATATCCTATACAGTTATACAATTAACGTATAAAAACAAAACTCAACAAATTATCGTATATCTGATATGTAAGCGATGCTCGTAACTGTACTTACTATAGTTATATCTGTATATACAATCTTAAACCAGTGTCAAGAGAACAAGATTTACTGACGTCTCTAATAGCACGCTGAGGAGAAATCAGGTGTAATAATCAACTAATGAAGTTACATTTGATACCTACTATATTGCAATATCAATTATATTGTGATACTAAGTAATGCCAATAATATATGCAATACAACGATACATTTCTTATTGTTCAATTACAATTTAATTGAGGAATCCTGCTAATATTATAAGTTCGAAAGTTTGTGACGATGTATGTATGTATGTATGTATGTGTATTTACTACTCTTTCACGCAAAAAATTCTGAACCAATTATGATGGAATTGGTTTACATATAAAGTAAGGGTTCTAAATAATATATTCACAACTCTTAATCCCGGAATTACCACCAGATCAGAAATTACACGGGGCGATGCCAGTATTCTATGGTATATATCCTTAGTAAAGTTTATATGATTGGCTATAGTTTTTCCTCACTCTACAGTATATAAATCGTCAGTTATTAGATATAGACAATCTAAAACCAATGTGACGAGCTTCACAAGTTATGCTAACTTCAATAATAGCACACTTAAAAGTAACTCAGGTGTAATTATAATCAACTAATGAAATTACATTTGATCCCTGTTATATTGCAATAATGATTATCTAATAGTGCTAATTGTTATGCCAATACAAATTTAATATCACCAATATCCTACTAATATAATAAATGCTAAATGTTTGAAATATGGATGGATTAATATTTCATTTTTTGTTAACATTTATGTGTTACTAATACAATTAATAAGCATTATAAAAATTGCCTAGCACTTATTAATGTAAATTAAATTATTCAAACACGAATAGAGTTAAATTTAGATATAATACTTTCTGATATCAAGTACTACGAAACAGCAAAGCAGTTCTTTCACAAAATTGCTGCATGCTACTACTAAAAAGAATCGTATCATGCCACCTCATGTTAATCAGAATAAAAGAAAAAGACAAAAGATTCCATTTCTAAAAAGTGGTACTCGATTGGACAATAGCCTCTTAGCCTTTTGAGAACTTTATTAGTTTGACACCGATCCATAAAGTTTCTGGAAATACGCTCTTCAGCAATCATGTTTTTAATTCAATATTAAACGCTGAAAATAAAGTGCTATATATTTTCCAGTGAGCTCTTAATCATATGTTAATCGTAAGCTCCTCATGTCAACGACTTTTAATGTCAAATGTAGGCTGTCGAACTTCCTCACTTATTACTGGGTCTATTATGTGTCCCCTCCCATAGATATATAGATAATTTACACGAGTATAAATATAACAATAATATGGAACGATATTTTAAAATATGGACTTGAATTTAATAATGTATTTTTTAATTTTCTCTACATTTTTAGTCTTCATAACTTTTATTCCATCATAACTTTAAATAAATAAATATAAATATTCAAGGATATTTCACACTACGCCATAATATAGTCCCAAACTATCCAAAGCTTGTGCTATGGAGACTAGATGGCTGATAGATATACTTATACTTTGATTGTGTGTATGATCAAAAACGGTATATTGAACATCAGGTAACACGAATTTATCCCAACTTGAGGTACTACAAAATGTCTGGTTAATATATATGTTATTGCTACAACTCATCTAACGAGCAAATAAAGACAATTTTAAATACACTCAAAGATCTGTAAAGTCTATAACGAACTATGTTATTTCACTAGTCCCAATTTATGTTAACATCAAATAATATTTGCGATGTGATGAACCATGACGCTCGTTAAGCTTCGATTTGTCAAGTATTGACTTTGCCAGTTCGTTGCTTCGTCTTTTATTTTTTACTTGAAGATTTCCGATTTGCTCCGTTCTGCTGCTGAAAGTTTGATTTGAATAAACACTTGAAGCCACTGGAACATAATTTTTCGCTTATTTTGGTAAATGCAATATTTGCATGCTTAGATTACAGGCAAGATATACTAATCTGACATCTTATGTAACATTCAGCAAATAAAGTCATTTGAATGTGAATAATGAAGCTTAAAGCGTCTAGTTTGAGTTAATAAATTAGTTCAATGCAATCTACACTAATATTATAAAGTGGAAAATTTTGTTTGTTTGTTTGGTTGTAATGAATAGATTAAAAAACTACTGGATCGGTTTTAAAAGTTCTTTCACCATTCGTAAGCTACATTATCCACAAGTAACATAGGCTTTATATTTGAATAACTTTGTCGTATTTTGTTAACTTTTTATTGGTTTGTGAATTCAAAATAATTAAATTTAAAACATTGAATTTGTTATTGTAGAGTCGCTCATGGCTTTGTAACTAGCCGTCCACGTGGTTTCGTGCGTGATTTCGGTCGATTAATGGTCTATCTAACAAATTAAGATTTTTACAATCAGACCAGTACTTCATGCGATTAACGTTTTCAAATACAAAAAAAAAAACAAACAAAAGCTTCAGCTTTAAATAATTATCAGATTATTTTGAGTATTTTGTAATCAAAAAATAAAGTAGAATTGAATATTATTAAAATACTATTATTATCCTGCAATTTAAAGCCTTCCCATAATTGTCTTGCAGAGCTTAAATATGAAATTTAAACTCCCCAAAACTTGCAAATAAATCGAGATACGAATAAATTCATGAACCCGTATTTTCCATGAACCGGTAAAAACACGGTTATAGTTGGAAAACAGGAGGAAGGGATTCACGCCGTATATCGGTAAAACAATGATTTACACCGAACCTGGCACCGTCCCACCTTAGCCCTGCCAAGCGTATACTAACAATGATTGTTTGTTTGTTACACGCCATTTTTGGTTGTTTGAACGGGAAATTTAGAAAGAAAGAAACAAAAAGGACATTGTCAAAAACAGCCTAAGAACCAACAAACATGTTATAAATACTAAAATTATTTTTAAATTTTTTGCATTCGTTGCTTTTTATCCTGCAATTTGAAGATTTCCTATAAATGTCTTGCAGAGCTAATAATAAATGCGACAACTATACGAAGAAAAAAATCACTTAAAACTAATATCACATGCATTTTATGAACACGGAATATTTTTTGGTTGTTTGACTTAATATTTTTTTAATTTTAAGAAAAATATTGTATCGACTTCCTAGATTAATGGTAAATACAAACAATATTTTATGTTAAAATAGTAATAATAGCAAAATAGCATTATTTTTTCTGTTTATTCAAATGAATACTTATCAAATATAAAAACATCCAATCTGAAACTTCATCTGCTATTATAAGTCAGATATATCACGTGCTATAATAATGCAATTTTACATAAGATCCATCTTGTCTGAGATTTCGCGCGCTATTTTCCACCATCGATCAAAGTGGCACGCAATTTTATTTGAAATTTTATAAATGTGTACTTTTCTTCCTGCTACGTATTACACTTTTTATTTCAAATCATTAAATAACTAGTAATAATTCATTATGTATTTGTTTTTTCTACATTAATTTGTGCATTCTTTATTTGTGTGCTTTTTATCTATGTTCTATGTTAAATTACTAAAATGGGGTGTACAATAATGTGTATTCATTTCATTTATTTCCATTTAGTTAAAACCACAGCAAAATTAAATATTTCTCATGCTAAATTATGTTTTGTTTAACGTTAAAACGTCCCGTTTTTACCATTTATTTTACAAACCCTACAATAGCTTAAAATAAATAATTATTACCTAAATTATTTTTATTTTCAACAATTGCGTATAGATCGCGCTCGGTCTCAAACCAGTGAATTCCTTTTAAAAATACAATGTAGAGGAATTATCAACATCTTCTGTTTCCAATTCGCTGAACATCTAACCAGAGTGTCGCTAGAATTATGACAATATTAATTATTCTATCAAATTTCCAACTCACTGAGGTTTGTGTAGCGACGCAATATTTTACCACCCGTATTTCATTTTTGTAAAATGATTTATAAAGTATTTCGATATTTAAACATAACGAATGCCTTCAATCTCAAAGTTTGGTAACAATATTTAATTAACACAATTATGTGGAACAGTTAAAATATAATAACTCTTGTAGCTTACTTCATATTAGAGTAGATGACATTTACTAACCGAAATATAAAAACATACTTTTAATTTGCTAACAATATAAAGCTCATTGAGTAAGTGATATTACGAATGGTCTTTAGAAAATAGTTTGTTATAAGAAAGGAATCAACTTTATTTATTAGGCTTAGTGAATAAATAAGTGAAATAAAACACAAGAATTATTACTGTCTTCCAAAAAGATGTATGTAATATAAGCCGGGGATATGTTTAAAATTGCCAGGACTTTTAATATTTTTTTAATTTTAATCTACTTATTTATAAAATTATCCATTAATATTAATTTTTTTTTACAGAACTCCCTCCAGAGAAGCCTACGATAAAAGCGGAGAAGGGCTGGTACGCATCAGGTGACTCCCTTCGAGCGCAATGCATATCCCCACCAGCGGATCCACCAGCCAACCTCACTTGGCTCCTCAATGGACGAGATGTAAGTGATATAATATACGTTTTTTCTAATATTATGTATACCTTTACTAGTAGTTTTCTTTGAACTAGTATCGACGTAAATCCTCCTGCTTTTCTGCACATATGAACAATTATTTATTTCTTCTTCTTTTCAACCGTAGGGAGTCCACCGTTGGGCATAGCCCTCCCCCAAAGATTTCCAGTACGACATAATGAAAAATTATTTATTTATTTATTTACTAGCTTTCCGCCCGCGGCGTCGCACGCGTGGGCTACTAATTTCTGTATTTTTTCGAGGCGTACAACAAAAGTTTACAAAAATGACGGTCGCAGGACCGCTTATAATTATAAGCGCCTGTCTATAGTGCTTTTTTAATTTTCTATGGAAATAGGTTTCAGCAAAATCTCACAATGCGCGCGCCTGTTCCAAATACAGAAAATTGTAGCACACGCGAGCGAAGCCGCGGGCGAATAGTTATATATTTTGTGAAGGTTTTTGAGAATTTCTTGAGTGCTTTTACCTTATCGATACGTAAGGAGTATAAAAAGATATGACCGCAAGTTAACCAAAATCTCACATTGTCACGTGATATGACATTTTCAAAATTTTAGAAGCATATATCTCAAAAAATATTTAATTTAGCAAAAAACGCATTTACAAACCTTCATTTAATTTTTTAAGGCCTATCTAATGACATCAAATTTAATGATGTATTAGTGAATTTATTTTTTTTCCCTCCGTTTACATGTATGGAGACCACCCTTAAAATTAGTTTTTTCAAATAAAATGTAGCCTATAATTTGCACCTAATATTGATCTATCAGCATGTGAAATTTTATCAAAAACTGCCCAATGGTTATTACGTGATTGACGCACATACAAACAGATAAACAGACAAAAAGACAAACAGATAAACAGACAAACAGAAAAAAAATTCTAACCATGGTTTTGGTATCTATAGAACATACATGTTGCATATCAATAACTCTTTTTGAAAAATATTCAATGTACAGAAATGGTTCGGTTACTGTTTTATTATATGTATAGATTATTTATTGCCCTTAAAAAACATACATTATTGCATCCAATTGGCTGCCTCGTTGGTCTAGTGGTTGCATCTTTGACTGCAAAAAATCTCAAGTTGGCGGTATTGGAACACATCCTTGCCACAGAGAGCATGTAAAGCCGTCGGTCCTGTACCTGATCTCTCTCCCGTCGTGTCGATCTGCCGTCCCATCGGAATATGAAAGTGAATAATCTCTATTGACACCTGTGTTGGCACACATACTAGTGCACTAAAAATTTCCTGCGTACTTCTGGCTCATGGCTGATCTCTGTGAAGATCGGCCACCATTACCGGTACCGGTTGGAGAGGTATTACATCCAAACATACAATCTATTTCTTAAGCCCTAAGAAAATAATGGATAGTTATAATATTATTAGAAAGTATCGAAAGTACTGCTGCAAGATAAATAATAACCTTTTGCCAAAAAATAGAATCGACTTCCTCACACTTTAAAGTAGAAAATAACTTTTTTTTTACTTTTGTTCAAATCTATTCAAATTCGGTGCCTTCTGAATAGATTCGAACAAAAAATAATTTTAAAGTTCTTTTCTACTTTTAGTGAGGTAGTCGGTCCTATTTCTGGCAAAAAAGTAATTATTTTTAATTTTCAGTGACCTGTGAAAACAGGAGTCACAGTTCAGTCTAAGAGTTAGAATTTAATGGGTATATACATTATTAAACCTTTCCCCTAGAACTTATTCTGTTGATTTTCGAGAAGTTCCCTAGAGTATCTTTCATGATCAGACTTGAGCCAAATTTCATAAGACCACACAGACACTCTATTTATTCAAGTGACAAAAGAATTTTTAAAACCAGTTCCATAAATGCCGGAAATATGCGGTTAAAAACAAAAACGTCTAATTGAGAACTCCTTTTTTTCGAAAACAGATTACAAAGCGTTCAAACTGTTATAAGATGATTCAGGAAATAGAATCGGCTTAAAGGAAAATAAATTATCTTCACTCCTTGATTGAAAGGTGAGTGTGATCTTCGATATGGATAAGCCGGCCTTATCGGTCCCTAACCAAAGGCTATTACGTAACAATGAGTGTATTTTTCCTCTTTGGGCTGTTCATAAAAACAAATAAATTACTGATTGTTTTTAACAGAAATAAGCACGAATTTGGTCTATATTCATCTCGATGTAATTGAAATGAAATTTATAATGAAATAAATAAATAAATATTCTCGGACATTTAACACAACGCCATCTAGTTCCAATCTTAGCAAAACATGTACTATGGAAACTAGTTACCTGATAGACATACTTAATACATACATACATACTTTAGATACATGAACACCCATAAGAAGAAAATTGCAATGTTCATCACATAATAATTTCTAGCGATCTTTCGTAGCGATCGAACCCACACCCTCCGGCGTAATAGACCATTGCCACATCCACCACGTCAATCGGGTCGTGAAATTGTTATAACATTTCGTTGCGTTTGCTTGTACCTTTTTTTTAAATTCGTAATGTTGCCTGTTAGAGTCTAAGGATGGACAACATTAAGATGAGTTCAAATTCAATGAAACATTAAAATGTGTTCAAAAATTAAATTTACACTTGTATTGTTGTTTGTTTTTAATTCCAGCCTCTGTCCCATGAATAAATAATCAATCAAACTATCGATGAACGATCATTAAATTACTGTTTGGTCTAATTTTCCAATTAACAGCGTAAACAACTCTGATATTCATACACATAACAACTAACCCAACCTAATCATCTCCTACTTAGGTATTCATAAGCTGAACGGTTATAATTATCAATTAGGTATTCGTCAAGCGCGTGACGTCTGACAGTACTTGATGGATGAGGTTCTGAAAGAAAGGTTTAATAAAATCATGGTGTAATAAGATGGGAAAGCCCTGATGCTCGGATTTTGATATTTTTGAAATTGATGATGGCTGGAAATGGTTTAATGAACGTAAACGAATTTACCAATTTGAAATTAAAAGCTAGGTATGAGGCTCTTCAAAGTCTTTCTTCGAAAGCTATGGCAATTCAAATATTTAAAAACTCTTCACCTGACTAGCATTTGCGTGTCAGTGGCTTCACTTGCATTAAATTGGAGGTCTACAGCACTATAATAGTTATCCTTTATTTATACAGGCTTAAAAACAATCTGAAACATCGAAACATCAAAAACTTTTACATCTCTACTCCTTACTAACATAATAAATGCGAAAGGAACTCTGTCTATCTATTTTCTCTCTCTTCTTCACGCCTGGACTCCTTAACCGATTCAGATAAAATTTTGTACAGAGTTTGTTTCAAACCCGAGAAAGGACATAGAATAATTTATATTTTGTATTGTTACCTCTTGATGGAACTGCATCTTGATTGATTTGTACATTAAAACACTTCACTAGTTCCACATTCGTATATTTTCTACACTATCAATTATTTATTACAAATTAGACCGGTTTCGAACACCATCTTCAGTAATTTAACAATCAATTCTAAGACATAGAATAATTTTTATACCGGAATTATTAAATCTCACTGGAACTGGAGATGTACGAGGGTGAAGCCGCGGGACAGACCTAGTTTATAATATTAGTACAATAGTATTATCTCAACACACTTTATAGACACACTACAGGATTACCCACCTCACTCCAAGCCCGGGTAACACAAGATCTTTCAAGAGTATAACGTAGTTTTAAACTTATTGTTGGTTCAAAACTGCTTCATAGCGTGTTGGAAAACTCGTTTAGACGTAAGAGCGTTTATCAATGACCGAGCTTGAGCGCCATATGTGTACTTCAATATAAATCTCTTGTTCAAGACTTGCTGGGAGACTTTAATTTTTCTTGTATATAAATATTCTTGGACATTACTACGCCCTCTAGTCCCAAGCAAAGCTTCTACGATGGAAACTACTACTTTACTTTTCAATTCATTGTAGAGAATTAAAATGCGTAAATTTACTCACAGAAGGTTCTCGAAAAAACATTCGATACTTTGTATACTTGGTTCGTTTAATTCAATATAATATATAATTTTTATATCAAAGCAGGCATGCGGTTCACCTGATGTTAAGTGACTGACAGTGGCCCATGAACATCATATTTATTGGCAATACGATACACCGCATTCGTTTTGTTTCGTTTCGTGTATGTAACACGAAAGAAAAAAATGCAATAATAGTCGTGTCTTTATTTAATTTACTTTTCGATACATTATAGAGAGTCAAAATGCGTAAATTTACTCACAGAATGTTCTCGAAAAAAACATTCGATACTTTATACACTCATACTTGATTCGTTTAATCCAATATAATATTTATTGGCAATGCGGTGTACAGAGCAAGCGGAAAGCTCTGCAGAATAAACGGTAATTGTTTTTCCATTTAAAATTAAAGCCGTTAGTCAATTTTTTTTTATTTTAAATTGGTTTACTTATTGATGCACAAAAGTTGTATATTACAATAGACAAGCCGCGCCCCGCAGTTTCACCCGCGTAACTTTTGATCCCGTGGCAACTCCGGGATTACAAGTAGCCTATATGTTATTCTGAACCCTTACCAACATGCATACCAAGTTTCATCATAATCGGTTCTTTAGTTATTGCGTGAAAGAGTAACAAACATACAAATATGAGGATATATCCTCACAATCTGTCGCATTTATAATATTAGATGGATTTTTCGCGTATATTCGGTCCCGTAGCGTTATATAGCCTATTTCAGTCAGTGCAAATGCAGCTTTCTAATGATCAGAATTGTTGAAATGAATCCATTAAATTTGTGTGAAAATCTTTTAAACGTACATACAAAAACACAAATGTTTGCTCTTTATAAACTTCGTACACAACATACATCACAATTCAAAACTAGTTTTTATTTGAGCATCTATTTAATTATTACTATAAATAATCAATAATCGAATATTATACCTATCATAAAAATACCTAAAATACAAAAACGAGGGTACACTGTAACAACTTATTAAAAATTCTTCAAATCAATGTTAAAGCCAATCATTATCCAATATGTGGCATATGGGACAAAACAACAACGGCAGTCGATCGAATGATTACCACAATATCACCCATAAACACATAAATTTGGTGAATTATCAGGTAAACAAAGTGCATAGCCAAATTTCACTTCACCGCGAAATTGACAAATTAATATTTAACGTTACATAACACGTTTTATTCATAACACGGCGTGCATTAATTATCTTCAGCTAGAATTTTGTATCTACCATGAATGTGGATGAGAAAATTCAATTCCGTGCACAATTTTGGCGGGCGAATGTTGAATTCATGAAATAATGGGCTTAAATAGTTCATTCGAATTATACATTTGCACTCTTGTGACGTTTGGACATGCATTGCCTCGGGATAAATAAGTTTCCAGTAAATATGAAATGTAGGTCAAAAGACTATTTTTAAGTAAAGAGCTAAAGTGCGAGTTGGACTCGCGCAAAGGGTTCCGTAGCATTTTTTTTTATTTTGTAATATTTTTCGTTATAGCAGCAACGCAAATTCTTATTTTTTGATGACAAGCAGATAGACAGCGGAAGCTTAGTAACCAGTTAGGTTGCCTTTTAACCCTGTAGGCACGGTGGTACGGAACCCTAAAAAATATAGAAAATCAAGAATAATTAAAAAGCAGATAGAAAAATAAATTTCAAGTTAAAATACTTTAGATACTTAGTTCGTATTTATGAAAAAAAATATCAAAGAAAACCTTAACAACGTCACAATAGGTATATTTTAGATAAAGTTGCTCACCTATTCTGAACTGTATAGTTTTATTTTCACACAATCTCGATTTAATCCTCGCCACGTTATCAATGTTTTAAGCTTATTTTTAAACGAAAACGAAACTTTCTGTGTCATACAATTCAACAATAAAACTACGGAATTTTCGTCCGTGGCACGCAAACTTCAATAACATGTGAAACATGTTTTCACATCGAAGACTTCTTTTCACTTCACTGAAACGATTAACAAAACAATTGTAATACTCTATTATTTTATATTTTTATCAGAAGTGTTTTAATTGTATATAATAGTATGTGAATGAAGCAATAATGAAAGCATTACAAATGAAGACAAAAAATATTAAAATACTCAATTACGGAACTGTGAGTAACTTACCTATTCTGACGTGTATCGTTTTATTTTTGAGTTTTGACACAACCTCGATTTAATCCTCCAATTCCTCGGTGTTTTGATCGCATTTTAAACCACAATGAAACATACCGTGTCATACAGTTTGACAATAAAACTACGGCATTTCCGTCCGTGGCACGCAAACTTCAATAACATGTGAAACATGTTTTCACATCGAAGACTTCTTTCGACTCCATTGAATCGAATAACAAAACGTTTGCAAATGTTCTATTTTCAATTCACATATATTTATCGGTGTGGAAATAATCGTACGATGTGTACAAATCGGCGTGGAAGAGGCTGCCTACCGAGATGTAGACATTTACTACAAATTTAAAGCAACATCTGCAAGAATGACTTCTAAATCATACTTTGGAAGTACATTGATATATATTTAGATCAAAATAGTTATGCAAACCCTATATAAGTCAAAGGCTAATTACGATTAAAGGCTTTCCTTACATGCTTTTTGAAATGTGACGTTAATCTTTTTAATTTATCACCATTTCGGAAGGCAGTTTCTATTACGGGCAAGCAACTCCTGTAATAGTTACTTATTAGACATTTATCTTTGAAATCAATTGTTAGACAGTGAATAGTTTTTTAATTTAAAACATAAGTAAATATACAAATATTCTGGTATTTTCATTATCAAAATAATCAAATGCAAACACTTTGTTGCTAACGCTTATTTACACTATTGTTCATTATATTATCGTTCACTTGTGTCATGTCATGTCATGTGAAGCACAAACTTATTACTTAAATAAAGTAAATACTATTTATATAATTTAAAGCAACCAAATTCAATTTAACTTAACCAGTTAATCTAGCGATCATTTTCTATATTTTGTTTAATCAAACGTTAAACCTCTTATCCAACAGAGCTGAAAATATGTAAATTTTGGGAACATATTAGTTATATTATAACTAGAGATTACCTAGTAAATAAAATTGGACTCTAATTCTTTACTATTAAGTCACAAAATACTTTATCGATTTTACTTCTTTGAGTAAACTTTAAGTTGCGAAGCACAAATATTGTTCTATTTCAAAGTATTGATTTGATTAAAGAACAATTAATTAATTAATGTTAACTTTCAAAAATTGTACCAAATATCTTAATCTATTATGTTGCAAGGATCATCATAGTATTTTATTGTGTTTATTTTAACGCTAATATCCATATTAAATAAAATACTTTTTAAAGGATTTTAAACGCGGTTTATTACACTTTGTTTTACATTATTCCCAACGTTTCGAGCACTTAATAATACATCCTATTCTATTATATTCTATTCTATTCATCCTATTCTACTCCTCTCCTAATTTCCTATCATTATATTCCTATAGATGTATATGGGCAGCGGTCAGTCACTTAACATAGGCTTATTAACCGCATGCACCGCTTGCTAGCTAAAAAAAAATTCATTAAATTTTTTTTAGCTTTTTGTATGTAATAAAAACACAAAAATAACTATCTCGTGAAGCCATTCAAACCAACACAGTTCAGTAGATTAACACAAGTTTCTATTAATAAAGGGGCAAAATTCAATTCTTTCCGACCCACGTCACAAAATGACAAGACGGATTATCCGTGGCCTGCCAACCGCGAAGATATTGTCAAATAAACTGCCACATGCACAAAGGGCCATGGGACTTGCCCCCGGTGGGACAAATGGGACCAACGGGCAGTCCGTGTATTCAATATTATAACGATGATAAATGGTATGGAATAAAGTTGAAATAAGTCGTGATTTTTTATGTTTTTTTAGAAGCTTTCTTACATAAAATTTGTTTTCTCAATTTGTAACACCAATTGCCTTGCAAGTGCTTACATTGTTCACATAAACTACCACATGCACAAGGGGCCATAGGACTTGCCCCCGGTGGGACAAATGGGACCAACGGGCAGTGCGTGTATTCAATATTATAACGATGATAAATCGTATGGAATAAAGTTGAAATAAGTCGTGTTTTTTTAGAAGCTTTCTTACACAAAGTTTTCTCAATTTGTAACAACAACAAAATTTTAATATTGTTCACATAAATTGCGACACGTGTAAAAGGCCATAGCACTTGCCCCGGGTGGGACAAATGGGACCAAGCGGTCAGTCCCTATGTTCAATATTCAAACATATAAAATCTTTGTTTGCAACTTTTGCATTTTATATTTGAAATAAACACCGATACTTTAAATATTTTATAGAAAGTTTGAAGTGTATCCTTATTTTTTAAAACTTGCTCACACTATTTGAAATGTACCCTGAAATTATTACGAATAGTTCTTCTACAATTATTACATTAAGTGCGATTCCCAGTAACAACTTTCTTGACAGACGTAATTGTCTTAAGAAGAGCAATTCTTGTTACTATTCTAACTGTAAATCTGATAAAATAAATTCATCTTTATACGTATTCAATATTCACCTCACTGCTTGTACTTATCATCCTTAAATAGCTCTTCAATAAAAAATACTTTTCAGCGAAGATACTCCTCACCTCAAAAAATCCCCAAACTAAACGAGACACTTAGCCCTACTTCAAATAAATAAAACTAAAATTGTTCCAACCTACACCTTTCGCACACACAATATGAAATTAAGATACTTACGTACAGAAGTAAAATATTAATAGCTTGTATATACTCGATAGACTGTATTGTCACTTCTTGATGGAAATGCATATTATAATATTTTATAGAATTGAAACTATTTTTTACACTATTTCCACTTTTATTTATAACTAGCTTTCCGCCCGCGGCTTCGCACGCGTGGGCTACTAATTTCTGTATTTTTTAGAGGCGCACGACAAAAGTTAAGATAAATGACGGTCGCAGGACAGTAATATATGCGCATGTCTATAGTGTTATAATTATCTATGGAAATAGGTTTTACCAAAATGTTACAGCGCGCGCCTCTTCCAAATACAGAAATTTAGAGCAGAAGCGAGCAAAGCCGCGGGCTAAGAGTTATATATTTTGTGAAGGTTCTTGAGAATTTATTGAGTGTTTTTACCGTATCTATACGTAAAGAGTATAAAAGGACATGACCGCAAGTCAACCAAAATCTCACATTGTAACGTGGTATGACATTTTCACGACTTTAGAAGCGTTTATCTCAAAAAATATTTAATTTTGCAAAAAACGCATTAAGAAACCTTTATTTCATTTTTAAAGACCTATCTAATGACATCAAATTTATGATGTATTCGCGAATTTATTTTTTTACCCTCCGTTTACATGTATGGAGAGCCACCCCTAAAATTATTTTTTTCAAATAAGAAGTAGCCTATAATTTGCACCTAATATTGATCTATCAG